>APFE031516492.1:24999-39428 GCA_000404065.3 Pinus taeda | reverse complement strand
TATAATATTGCAATTGTACAAATTTTCAAAAAATAATGTTTTATCAAACACTAGTTTTAATAACCTTCCATTTAATTAAAAATATCATATTATGATGCAGGAGCATCTAACCCCTTCTTTAATCCAAAAAAGAAAAGAAAAAAGAATCTAAAGTGGAGCGAGGAGGCCGTGGACAAAGCCTTATTATCGTTATAGAGAATCGCCGGGGAATTATTATGGTCATCTGCACGATTGTGGCTTTCAGTATGGGGGCGGTCCTTAATGGCATTGTCCTTCCGACTACAAATTTTATAGGACTAAGTTAAGGAATTATGAAGGAGATGGTAGAGATTTTAGGTCTTACACCTATGTTCCTCTGCCTTCTTCTTTTATGTACAGTCGACCTTTCAATCCCAATGAACAATTCCGGCACCCAGATGATTACCCGATGAGATTCGTACCCTCGACTGGTTATGATCACTTTGGGCCTTATCCCTTTGAACGACATTGCTGCGGGTGCCCGAATCGCATAGCTTATCCTAAGCCAGTTGATAGGATAAGTGATGATGTTGTTGATGAAAAACTAAGTAAGAATTCAAAGGACAGTGATGGTAAATCGATGACAGATGATACCGAGAAAAAGAGGTCGGAGAATTTGCAGAAACCTCTGGAACCAGTTGTCTAGATTCCAGAATCTTTGTCTGATCGCAATGAGGAGAGAATTCCGGTGTATGCGGTTCCTTGGAACAGAAAATTCACAGAGGGTGATCGAGAACAGCCGTTTTCCAGTTATTGGATTCCTTTGGGTTCGAACACGGGATCTCGTGATCGGAAAACTGAAGATGAAAATGCGAAGTTACCATTATTTCCCATCTTTTGGATTCCGAGAAAGTTTGAAGGAGAAAAATAGGAAAATCTGCTTTAAAACAGATTTAAAGTGGATTTAAAGCGGATATGTCTCGATAGACTTACTATTGTTAACAGCCATGCACACATTTTGGAGAGCTTTCGTTGGAGAAAAATAAGGAGAGGATGTGATCGATCCTTCCTATATAATGCGTCTTATATAAATGTAATGGGAGAGGGTGTGATATATATTTGTTTGTGAGGAAAAAATTGTGGGAGTAAAATGTAGTCGAGCGATAGCTTGTTTCTAATGCTGAAAGGCCTTAGTATGTAACTGTTCTGTATAATATATAAAAGCGTGTTCAAGTGTTGTGTACGCCTGTGTGTATTTTATAAATAAGTTAAATCCTGTATTGTGAGTTTGGTGATCGACATCGATCACTTAAAAGACCGATGGAGACCTAAATCATCGTTCAGCTATTCGTGAGGATTGATGCGTTTGTTAGATTTGTAATTGAGAATTGAATTATGCGCCTTACCTGATTGAATATATATAGAGGTCAAACTGTTTGTTTACAAGTTTGAATGTTTTTTAAAAAAGAGTATACGGATCGGAGGACCAGTCCAAAGGTGGAAGCACATTGAAATTGCGATCATCGATCGCCGATTGTTTGCATCGGAGCTGTGGCAAGTGGATCAGATTGGAGCAATGGAGTTTTTGTTTGAATCGGAGTTGTATGGAGTGTAATCGCCGATATTTATAGAAACGGTTGTATTATAATTGAGATCTGTATATGTGAGTTAGAGCCGAATTTTATATAGTTTCCCATGTATTTGTATATGGATGGTCGATATTTAAAGAGATCCACGGTTTAAAATTAAAAGGGTTAAAGTTATTTAAACGCTTCCGATGGGACTTAATGGGCCATAACCCACAGTCCCAGGATCAAGATTTATATCTGAAAAGGGATTTTGGGCTTACCCCAAGATTTCTTTTCATCAAGTGGTATCAGAGCAGGGAAAGGATTTCCTGCGAGAAGAAGAATGCAAGCAGAAGGGGAAAGAGGTATAGTTGTGTTAGAGCTGGAGAGTTTATGGTCTTACTGTCATGCAGATGGTGGCAGCGGATGGTGAGAATATTTGCAGCAACCTACAACAAGGTGTTCTTAATTGGTTCCAGAGAAGAGAACCAGAAGGATGCCAAAAGACCAAGTGCGGAGGGCTTGGTGAGGTATCGTGTAATAGAGGAGACTGTTACTACAGAGGTTGGTTGCAGATCACAGAAGATCATGAAGGCAGTTCCACTGAAGAGATGCAGTGGGAAGAATTGCTAAGGACAAGGAGAAGCATATGACCAGGAGGTCATAAATTTTTGTACCTTGGGAGTCTGATGCAGGAGCATCTAACCCCTTCTTTAATTAAAAAAAAAAAGAAAAAAGAATCTAAAGTGGAGCGAGGAGGCCATGGAAAAAGCCTTATTATCATTATAGAGAATCGTCGGGGAATTATTATGGTCATATACACGATTGTGGCTTTCAGTATGGGGGCGGTCCTTAATGGCATTGTCCTTCCGACTACGAATTTTACAGGCCTAAGTTCAGGAATTATGAAGGAGATGGTAGAGATTTTAGGTCTTACACCTATGCTCCTCCGCCTTCTTCTTTTATGTACAGTCAACCTTTCAATCCCAATGAACAATTCCGGCACCCAGATGATTACCCGATGAGATTCGTACCCGCGACTGGTTATGATCGCTTTGGGCCTTATCCCTTTGAACGGCATTGCCGCGTGTGCCTGAATCACGTAGCTTATCCTGAGTCAGTTGAGAGGATAAGTGATGACGTTGTTGATGAAAAACGAAGTAAGAATTAAAAGGACAGTGATGGTAAATCGATGACGGATGATACCGAGAAAAAGAGGTCGGAGAATTTGCAGAAACTTCCGGAACCGGTTCTCTCGATTCCAGAATCTTTGTCTGATCGCAATGAGGAGAGACTTCCAGGGTATTCGGTTGCTTGGAACAGAAAATCCATAGAGGGTGATCGAGAACAACCGTTTTCCAGTTATTGGATTCCTTTGGGTTTGAACACGGGATCTCGTGATCGGAAAATTGAAGATGAAAATGTGAAGTTACCATCATTTCCCATCTTTTAGATTCCGAGAAAGTTTGAAGGAGAAAAATAGGAAAATCTGCTTTAAAACATATTTAAAGTGGATTTAAAGCAGATATGTCTCGATAGACTTACTATTGTTAACAGCCATGCACACATTTTGGAGAGCTTTCGTTGGAGAAAAATAAGGAGAGGATATGATCGATCCTTCCTATATAATGCGTCTTATATAAATGTAATGGGAGAGGGTGTGATATATATCTGTTTGTGAGGAAACAATTGTGGGAGTAAAATGTAGTCGAGCGAGAGCTCATTTCTAAGGCTGAAAGGCCTTAGTATGTAACTGTTTTGTATAATATATAAAAGTGTGTTCAAGTGTTGTGTACGCCTGTGTGTATTTTATAAATAAGTTAAATCCTATATTGTGAGTTTGTTGATCGACATCGATCACTTAAAAGACCGATGGCGACCTAAATCATCATTCCGCTGTTTGTGAGGATTGATGCGTTTGTTAGATTTGTAATTGAGAATTGAATTATGTGCCTTACCTAATTGAATATATATATAGAGGTCGAACTGTTTGTTTACAGGTTTGAATGTTTTTTAAAAAAGAGTGTACAGATCGAAGGACCAGTCCAAAGGTGGAAGCACATTGAAATTGCGATCACCGATCGTCGATTGTTCGCATCGGAGCTGTGGCAAGTGGATCGGATTGGAGCAATGGAGTTTTGGTTTGAATCGGAGTTGTATGGAGTGTGATTGCTGATATTTATAGAAACGGCTGTATTATAATTGAGATATGTGTATGTGAGTTAGAGCTGAATTTTATATAGTTTCCCATGTATTTGTATATGGATGGTCGATATTTAAAGAGATCCACGATTTAAAAATTAAAAGGGTTAAAGTTATTTAAACGCTTCCGATGGGACTTAATGGGCCATAACCCACAGTCCCAGGATCGAGATTTATATCTGAAAAGGGATTTTGGGCTTACCCCAAGATTTCTTTTCATCATATTATGCACAATGTTATATGAGTACAATCATATATACACACAAACATATACATTACAATATTAGGTAACAAGTTACAACACAACATAGATATATAAATTTAGAGTCTTAAATTTTTAAATTCAATTATTATTATGTATTTAATATACAAATAATCAAATTTAAAAAAATAAAAATAAAAATTTATAATACAATATTCATATTTATCAAATATATTATTCATTTATATTTATATTTAAAAATAAAAAAGTCATCATTTAACATATACCAAATTTATTAAATTTAAAAATAATAAAAATAAAATTTGTAATATTGCAATTTACAAATTAAAAAAAAAAAATTATTTAAACATAAATTTTAATAACCTTCATTGATTATAAAGATCTATTTGTGCACAATGTATATGAATACAATCATATATACACCCCACAAACATTTACATCACAGATCAAGTAACATTACAACACAACATAAATATATAAATTTAGAGTAGTATATTTTTAAATTCAAATATTATTTTTTATTAAATAACATTTAAATCTCACTTGTGGTTGGTATACATAGGATATCATGTGAAAGCCATATGAATATGAAAAAAAGGCAAATGTAATGGATCAAATTTGAAAATGTGAAATCTAAAATTTTAAATTCAATTATTATTTTTTATTAAATAACATTTAACATTTTAAATCTCACTTGGTATATAGGATATCATGTGAAAGCCATATGTATATGAAAAAAAGGCAAAAGTGATGCATCAACATTAAAATGTGAAATCTAAAGTTGAATTTTTTATTTTTTTAATCACCAATTTAAAATAAAACTAATTTTATACTAATTAATCAAACAAATTATAGTATAAGAAATCATTAGTATATCAATTAAATAAATCCATTAAAATAGATATCATTTTTAAATTTCATTTTTATTATAAAATTATCGTTTGGAAAACTACACAATTATAAATAATATTAAATAGAAAAATATACTTGAAAATAAGAGTCACTTCCCCTACACACTGGCATGATATTTTTGAAAGTTGTGAAAAGGAGCAACATCTTGAAAATGTGTGTATGTGATGATATATCAAAATATAGTATTTGAAAATTGATATATTTATTTTTAATACTTCAATTGTTTCTATAAAGGTGATATTATATAAAGAGATGTAAATGGACAATTTTAAAATGTAAAGTTCAAAACCACATAGATATGTCCATTTTTATTATAATAAAAACATAAATTTAGCCAAAATACATATTCATAACCATATCATATTGTACAAAAAAATATTTTTAAAACTAATTTTTTACTTTTAACCATTATATTTCACAATTTTAAATTAATTTAAAATACATCCTATTAACCACAATGTCATGTGTATAGTTATATATTACACAACACAACATATCACACAACACATAACAACATTAATAACTATAAAATTTTAGTTTTTTATTTTGGTGTTTTATTTGTATAAATTTTATTTTGGTGTTTTATTTGTATAAATTTTATTTTGGTGTCTTATTTGTATAGATTTTAAATATTGATTTTAATAACAAAATTTTAAATGTAATTTAAGAGTTCATTTTTACTAAATCATTTGTGGTGGTTTGTATATAGAGGTAAGAATTGTAAATGTGAAGAAAATGTGAATATTGTGATTTTATGAGTTCATTTTTACATTGTAAGCCATTCCCCTTTGAAAAGAATTGCCCCAGCTGACATCGCGTATGGCTCTGAACCGTGAGATGAATTGTTAGACGATTGAAACATCATCTTTCATTTGATTGAACGTCCATCACGGTTCACAGTTTCAACTGAATATGATAGATAACATCTGATCCGTCCATATTAAACCCCCATCATGGTTTACAGTTTCAATTGAATAGGATAATGAATAGGATAGATAACATCTGATCTGTCCAAATTGAACCTCCATCACGGTTTACAGTTTCAATTGAATAGGATAGATAACATATGACCCGTCGAGTTGAGTATGGTGTGCTTCACCTTTCATTTACTAAGGTTTCTGAAACAGTTGTTGTAGGGCCCTATCCAAGTTATGATGGCTTGTAGAGTGCATTTTTGCATGCTTCTAGTGCCAGCAATGTAGCTTTGGCTCCTAACCATTCATCTATCTTTATTCCAACTCTTACAAAGAAATTTTTTACTAGTTTCATGATTGACTTTCTCATGGGCGGGGTTTCTGCTGCAGTATCCAAAACTCTAGCTGTGCCCTATTGAGCTTGGGATGAAATGTTGAAGTCTAGATGTCTTGCTGAACCATACAAAGGGATCGGGGATTGTTTTTCTAAGACAATGAAAGATGAAGGTATCATTGCGTTATGGAGAGGAAACACAACGAATGTTATCCGTTATTTTTCCATTCAGGATTTTAACTTTGCGTTCAAGGATTATTTTAAGAGACTCTTTAATTTCATGAAAGATAGGGATGGTTACTAGAAATGGTTTGTTGGAAACCTCGCTTTTGGTGGTGCAGCTCGTGCATGTTCTCTCCTTTTTGTTTATTCTTTGGACTATGCTTGAAATGAGCTCACTAATGATAACAAGGCTATAAAGAAAGGAGGGGAGAGGCAATTTAATGGGCTGTTTTCACCTTTCATGGTAAGAAAAACCTTTTTTCTTCAAATAAAACAATGATTTCTCACCTATTTTCTTTATTTGATAATAATTTTTCATTTGTAGATAAGAACTTAGCCTTGGTTTTTTTTTTTTGCAGTTCTTCCACCTGACATGGTTATGGTAATTTTTTGGATGCCACCCTTCTCTGGAGCCATTAGCATTCACCTTTCACGGTAATAAAACCCTTTTGCTTTGAAAAAACAGTAAGTAATTTCTCGTTTACTCTCTTTATTTGATCCCTTCCCCTATTTCCTAGGATTTTGATGGTTAAAATGAATATATCGTTGCTTCATCTACCTTGGTTTTGAAATTAAGTATTGATTAGCTTTATCATTATGACACATTATTCAGCCAACGAGAATGTGTGACTCACTCAAGTAGGATTGTAGAAAGCATGGGAAGTGAAGTTATAGATCATGTGATTCCACAATATATGGTGGAATGCAAAGAATGTAAGCTCTGCCATTGAGGAAAGAACAACATCTGTCAAGTTTTCATATTCAACTTCATGAGCTGAGTTGCTTACACTAACAAAAAATATTAATTCTCTGTCAACGGAAAACCCATCTATCATTTCTTGGGGTTTTCCACATTCAGTGAATATATAGTGTTGCATGCATCGTGTGTAGTGAAAGTGAATCCTGAAGCTCCATTGGAAAAGATTTGTTTACTTGGATGTGGAGTTTCGACAGGTAGTATAATCATACATTCTCCACTAAAATACACCTATATTTGAGATCCTTGTGCTGCAAAAATACAGAAAAGTAAAATGGTCAAAGCATCATAAAATGGGGCCTAGTTTTTCATTTTAGGATTAGGAGCTGCATGGAATGCTAGGAAGGTGAAGCCCAATGATTGAGTAGCAATCTTTGTATTGGGCACCATTGGCTTGGCTGTAAGTTTTCATGAATATATCAAGCAACAACTATACATACACATATTTTGTTGGCTTGTTAGGGCTTGACCCAGGTTCGGAAGTGTTTTAGCCTAACAAATTCTGCACTATCGGCCCTTTCGGCAACAGTCCACGGAGTGTGGATTGAATTCTCACCCGAGGTAGTAGGGGAGGGTGCTGGAACTAGGTTTCCACACCATAGGGATGTCTTGATGAGGATTGGAAGGGTCACGAATCGATCTGCGCACTTGTGCTACTCTGCACCGCAATCTGACCTTCGCAAAGCTTGATGATGAGGCACCTCTTAGATTCTTATTATTAATGTGGTTATTATAGATCAGATCTACTTCTTAAGGTCTTAACCAAGCATTTTATAGTAATAACCAGTGCGTGCAATCATCGATATGCATAAATTTAGAACATAAGCAAACAGATAGATCTGCGATAAAACACCAATGATTCAGAAACACTTTATTTATCTCCTGTTCAGTAAAACCAGATCCGCCCTGTGCACTTAGCTATAGGGGTCCATGCACACAGCTGCGGACTCTACCAGGCCTCTATGCACATAGCTGCAAAGCCTCTATCTATCTACTAACACCCTCGACTCGGACTTACAAATGCAGAGAGAATATTGCCTTCATAAACCCATAACATTCAAGATCAAAACCAAAAAACTGACCTCTAACCTTAGAGCCTTGCTTTATTTATACATTCCCATGGTCCGCGGACCATGGGTAGGCCAACTTACTTTCTATTTTCTTACATTATTTTCGAGTGGAAAACCCTTTGACTTGACTCATTACAATTCGCGCTTCACACACTTTGCAGAACCTTTACCATACATTTACACAAAATTGTGGACCCAAAACTATTATGCGGGGGATCCGCTGCCCAATGGGCCCCCAACACAATCATTGTGACCCATCCTGAGTCACTCAGCTAGTGCAGTAATCTTCGCGCGAAGGTCATCCAGCAACTTCTGCGCTTCACTTACGCTCGCAACAAATTCTTCTGCCATCTGTTGTACCCATTGTATGCGAGCCACCGATGCATCTGTATTAGTTTCAGTTGCTTGTCTGGGTTCATATACTACCTGCATGTGTGTTAAATTTCCCTCAATGTTGGTGGAGATCACGAATGCCTCATCAAGCCAAGGCTGGAGGCCTTCCTTAAGCACTACTTCCTTCTGCCGAGTGGCGTCAACTTGTGTCTTGAGAACCTGGGCCTCCCCCATCTTGGCCAATTGCTGCGTAGTAGCAACCGTCTGTGTGGTCCCCCTGACATTATCATAGGCTTGTTGCAACTCCCATGCTTCTGTCTCCAACCGCTGTAAGGTTGGGTCTTCCTGTAGTGAAGTGACTGTGATAAGTGACTGATTCAACAAGCTGGCGCACTCCTGCATGGCACGTGCTATTGCATCCCACCTGGATTGAATGATGCCTTTCCACTGCTCTGTGACCTCCGGTGGTGTAGAGGGCTGCGATTTCAGTTTCTGTTCTGCGATTTGCAAATTGAGGGCCAACTGGATCCTTGCTGCTTCTTCCTTCGCTTCATGGAACCCACTGGCCAACTTGTGGATCTGTATGCCAATAGGTAAATCTTCCGCAATCTCGAGCTCAGGGGCACGACAACACAGTTCCTCCACAATTTGCTCCAACTGCCGATTTTGTGCTACTGCTTCATCATGTTGGAGGCTCAACTATTCGATGTTAATTTGTTGATTGCTAAGTATCTATACCACACGTCCTTCCCTGGCGTGGAGCTTCGTCGTTGCGCCATCCTGTAGTTGGTATAAGATTTCTCGTGGGAGGGTAGCCAAATTTAATCCAAGTCCCATAAGCTCACTTCCCACTGCTCTATCTGCCACATTTTCTACTCTCACTACTCTTGCCGGGAGTGCGATAGTATTAGCCATTTTGGCTTGTAGCAGCTGCTCAATTGCTGACATACCCGTAGCTCCATGGGTAGCGACTATTCCCAGCCGTGGGACCTGTGCTCTGAGTTCCTGCAGCTGCACACTGAGCACCCCCAACACAGTCTGCTGCTCTGTCATGGCCTCATCTAACACCTCCTGGGTGACTTCGCGAACTATATCCCCTATGTCACATAGGTCACCTTCGGTTAATGTGATAAGTTCCCCATCCAAATTGGATGCCTTGGTATTCTTCTGTGACCTTAACCGTTCTATTGCGAATAGTTGTTTTAAGGGCAAATAGGTGGTGGTTGGCGCCACACCTTCCGTCACTGTATCCATGTTCGGCTCTATGGTCACATTCGGGCCGCTTTCATCCTCTATTGTAGCAACCCCTCCTGCTATCACCTTGCCTGTGGAAGCCTGCGTTGCCTCTTGTGCCGCTCATACTTCCACAGCGAGCTATTCGTTCCACTTCTGTTGTGCTAAGAACTTGGCCTCAGCCTTCTGTTTCTGGATGGCGGTCTCATCGTACCCTACCACATCTTGCCCGCGCCACTTTGGTGGCCAATTATCTAGCACCGTGAAAACAACATTGTCGATGGCAATGAAGGGAAGCATGGTCCACGCCTGCTCTAGATCCTTGCGCGCTCGAATGTATACATGGTGCATATCCACCTTAAAATCAGCCACGTTCTTCACACTGTCATATACATCGTCAGATAGACGGGGCTGCTGGTTGATCCACTGGCGTATGCTTGCATCCATCAGTATCTAGAAAATCTTGACCTCTCGGATTCTTGTGGCATCCCTTGTTGCCCACAACGACGTGTATTTCGCGGCCTCCGGCCAATCCTGGTCTAGGGAGGGAAATTGAATATCCTCTGGTAATTTGCCAGTAACCAATAGGATGGATAAGAGAAACCATGCATAGTGAAAGGTCTTACCCTGCTCCTGAGCCTCCCTACAGTTGGTCAAGAATTCGTCACAGAGGAACTGTGCCCAATTGAATTGAACCCCTTCCGCACATTGCTCAACTAACGCGACGACCGTTGTTGGGACCTCACTGCCTTGACATTTTCTCATCACTTTTCCTACCAGCAATTGGGTAGCAATGCAGACCCCTTTGTCCTGAATACTAGTAATAGCATACCCTCTCTACTTTTTCTCCAACTTGTATTTCTTTTTCATGGCTTTCACAAGCATTAAGTCACCACTCATGCCAACTATTTCCGTAGGGTCCCTTCCTTCACAGGGAAGCCGAGAGATCCTATGAATGAGCTCCATCGTGATGGGGATGGGTTTATCTAGCCATAAGTACCCATCGTGCACCAGGCAGAGCAGTTGCCTGATGACCAATATTGTAATGGGGGCCCGATGAAAATGTGGAATTGACAGGAGGTGGAGTAGCTTGGCCTCCTCCACCTTTCACAACCATTTATGTTACTATAGTGTCGTAATGGCCCCCTTCGTGTTTTGTTCCATCAGCTCACTAGTTTCGGAATGGGGAAACTTCTCAGTATCTGCAAGGTCCCAGTCTTCAAATTTCATAGTGGGGATGCGGCCAGTCAGTGTTCCTTCGAATAGAACCCCTTTGGGGAGGGGCAGGGTTATAAGTGTGTTTTTTATGGCATCCAAATCTTTAGGTACCTTGATCCTCCCTTTCCGTGGAGGGACATACTTAGGCCGCTTTGCTGGAGCCCACACTGGTTGGATAACTTCTTCCATCTCTTATTCTAGTTCTATTTCTTTGACAAAAGTTGGAGGATCCTCTTCCTCTTCATTGCTCTCAATAGTAACTGTTTTTCCCTTTTCCTCCATCGACAATTTGCTGAATCGTAGATTTCGCGGAGACATCCGGACCAGTCCTGCTACTTATGGGTCCTTCTTGGTCCGCAACGTCTGAGGTTATTTAGGGATTTCGGCTGCCCCTCCCACCTGTGACACAGGGTTTTGCATAACGTCCTTGGTTGTGGATATCGACCTTAGTAGGGACTCCTACATTTCCTTTGGCAATTCTTGAAACCATGTGCTTTCTCTTACAACTTCCTCATTCATCCTCCCCCTATCTACTTGAACATGGAATGACTTAATATGCAAAGGGCCAAAGGTTGTTTGGTAACAAGCCACCTATGCTTTATATACCTTTTCCAATTCAAATTTGGTCGTGCCCCCCGTTTATGGTTCATTAATGTGATTTTGGTGGTAGATCCTGTGTCTTAATTCCCCGCCGCCCACTCCTCAGTGTTTTAAATGGAACATCTTGTCATGAACAGTATCTGCAATGGTCACCTTCCATCCTTTCCATGCAGCAGCGTAGTCCCTTGTACGCGGACGCGTTCTATGTTTCATACTGGTCCTGCGCGCCACGTCTGAACTGTGCAACCTCCCTATAGACTTCTTTATAGTCTCGTGCCCTCTTCCAACTGCATGGAGCACTGAGACTAGGCCTCCTATGGATAGTTAGGGGGTCACACCCCTCGTGCAAGACTTCCTCTTCCCTACTAGCCCGGGCTGTGGGCAACCTTCGCGTACCTTGGAATCTAGTAGCGCATCGTGTCCTGTGCTCCCCCGTTCAGTAGGGTGCGGTCACAACCATGATAGTAGGGTCGTGGTTCGTTCTAGTATCATAGGAGGACTGACCAGGTCTGGTCCCCTTACTCTCACATTTCCGTGGCCCATTTGTGCGACTCCAATTTTTATTTTTCCAATTTCCTCATCCAGCCTTGCGATTTTCCTCCTTAGCCTTGCCCATTCTTCATCAAGTTCGTGAAGTCTCAAGCTGCCATGCCGAATGGCTTCCTGCAACTACCGAATTGCTTTGTCGAGGTCCTCACATTCAGTCTGAACTATAGGGGCAGTGGTCAGGGAAATTCTCTCCACCTTCCTAGTTTCATCGTGTCTGACCACAGATAGGGTTATCTTTGCACACCCTATTTTGTTTATGGTCCTATTGGCCCAGCAAATCCTTGGCAAGTGCAGATTTAGTTGGGGCGATGGTTGTACAACATACAACCACACCCTTTGTCGTAGGTGGGTGCCCGAATCGCTTCATCCTGGCTGCCCTCGCTGCATTCACCACAGAGGTCCTCCAACCTGTACATGCATCTGCCTTCTATCTTTGCGCCCATTCCACCTCATCTTCTCAGGTGCACGCCACCCTTGTGTAGTTGTCGCACGCAGCACTCCTTCTGGCGCACCATGCCGCTTTCGCTCTACGATTGAAGTTTCACAGTGGTTGACAAAGTCCTCCCCATTTGTTGTGCCATCATCCGTTGGTAGTTTCCTTACCTCGGTTGTCATGCGTTGCAGTGATCTAATCATCATATTACAGTTGAGCATTGTTACTTCATGCAATTGGTTCTACCATCGTTCTATCTCCTCATCTGAATCCGATGTGCAGGAACTATCACGCTCCCATGAGATTCTCCCATCCGCTGTTGGATTCACCTGATCTTGGTCTTGCACTGTTATTTGGTAGATGTAGTCTTGTTCATCATCACTGTCCTCGTCATGCACAGGTTCAGTGTGGCACGCTCCTTCAGCTGGGTCCAATGGAACTATTACATGGAGCAACTTTTTCTCGAATATCGTCTTTCGTATTTTTAAGTTGATGACCTCATTCATGTCTGTGGCCCAATCTATTCCTAGCAACGCAGGGTATGGATTACTGTCATCAACAGATTTGTTTACCTCAAAGTCTGTCTGTGTACTTACGCCTTCAATGTCCACTGTCACCCCTTGCAATCTTCCCATCGGTAAGATATTTTTTTGGTTGGCCATCCATAATTGAATAGGAGACCACTGTAGCGAGGGCTTGCCCATGCATTCCCATGGCTGTTTTGGAAATACAATCACATCTGACCCCAAATCTAGGATGACTTGATCCATCTCATACTCACCAATTTGCACTGTCATTCACATTTCTCGCTTAGTGCGCAAAGCATGTTTTCCAAGTTTCCAGACCACACATGGCTCTCTTGATCTTGCACACCTAGTGATGAGCTCTTGTAGCCCCTTAACTGCTTTATTGTCGCGTAGTAGCTTCATACATGTCTCCAAAAGGGTAGTAAGCATAGAGGGATCCATTCTTGACTCAATTGGATCCCTACTACCTGGAGTAGAGGCTTCCATGAAGCTGTTCTTAGCTTCCTTAGATGTTCCCTTCACATGTTCCATCTCAAAGTTAGGTTCCTCTGTAGGAGCATCGTGAACCTTCACATCTTCTCCGGGCTGTTTCCTCGCATCTTCCCCTATAGTTGCACCGCTCCTAAGTACCATATTTATGTTGGGGTCCTCTTCGCATGGTTTAGACCTCATCATTTAGATATTTTGAGTTGGAGTAGGCTGTAGTACCCCCTTTTCATGCATTTGGGCAATCAGCATCGGACAATCTACCATTTCATGTTCAAACTACTCACAATACGGACAAAATATTCTTGTTGGGTTAGTAAAATCGCGAATGTAGTGCCCCAGCCCTTCGCAATTATAACAAATCAATTTTCCATGCCCTCGTCCAGGTCCCATTCCTCCTCTCCCTCGTCCATGTCCTTGGAATCCACTGCAGGGCCCCGCGACTGGATCGAAACCTCGCGTTTCAGTCTGCATTCGATAGGTTGGGATCCTCTCCATCATTAGCTCATAGCTTCGACAGGCTCGCTCATTGTGACCCACTGATCTATAGAAGTTGCAATACAGTTGCTGCTGAGTCTGGGTATATTTCTGCAATAGGTGACAGTTGTCAGTTGCATGCTTTCCTCCTACTTAACAAATCACACACCAGAGTGCGATCGCCGCACTTGGCCATACTTGTACCTCTAGTCTCAATGGCATCAGTCCTCTCTCGCCAGATATTTCATGAATATAGGGCAATGATCCTTGTCATGACCTTGGCCTTTACATTTGATACACAACACTTCTTCACACGCCTCCGGTCGGGACGCCCTATCTTGCTTCACGCTTTGCATCTCCAAGCATAGGCTTTGTAGTTGAGCATGGAATTTCTGAACTCCCAACCGATGATC
>APFE031516492.1:0-24591 GCA_000404065.3 Pinus taeda | reverse complement strand
GTATTGGAGTTTCATGCAACCTCATCGCTATCTCTAAAGCTTCAGCCTGGGTCGAGATCTTTTGCTGTGATAACGTCGTCCTTAGACTTTGGTGTCAAAGACTCCACAAACCACGCATGGTGCTACGCATGTGTCAGTGTGATGTTAGCCTCACGAATCATAATCTTTAGTCTCTGATCCATATCCCAAGGGGTTTCACCTAGTAGCATCATGATTTCCTTAAACTCGATGATCGATTGTGTCTCTGATTTTTTCCGGCTAAATTATTTGTTCAATGCATCCTGGATCTCTGCTATTCCCACATTCGAATGATCGCTAGAGTGCTTGATATACCACGTCAATGTGTGATCCTGCAGCATGCTCACCAAAGTAGCCTTTTTTATGTTATCATTTGTAATGCCTTGGGCTTCCCATACTGCCTTTACCACGAACCAGAACTGATCTGGTTCCTCATTTCCTATGCCTCTAAATATAGGCAACTTGATTGCACTCGCCATTCCTCCCCCTCGGTGGTGGCAGAGGGGGAGTGGGTGAAGATGGGGTTGATGTAGGTGAAGTGGGTGATGGCATGGACAGTGGTGGTACCAGTGGAATGCGCTGCTTTATCAATCATATTGTGCTTCTCAGGGAGAACCCAGCGAGCTCCTCCTCGCTTCCTCACGGTAGTGAGATCAGGGGACTATTCTCTATTCCTTCAATCCCTTGGTAGCCTCTTTCACTCCGCGTTACCCCAGACATCAATGGATTCGCATAACCTGTTTCTCACATAACAACATTTTAATCCACGTATTCAATGATTTGATGTACTTACCCTGCGAACCCTTGAGAAAACGCCTCTCTGCTTCGCTATAGCTCACAGTTGTGTTTATCGCGAACTTAGTGATAAACCCTCCTACTATCTTGTCCAACCAGTGATCTACTGCCCGTGCGATTTTATCTTCAAATGTCTCTAGTTTGCGCACCAACTCTGGAGTCCACACGATGGGTTGTTCTAGTCTGCACCTTCCCTAACTGTCAGCTAGCCTCGCAATCCACTCATACAGTTCTGTCGAGAAGGATGCAAAGAAGATCTCATGGATTTCCATGTATATGTAGTGATCCAACCCCCTCTCCTCAAATATCTGCGGAGTTTTGTTTTCCTGTACCACGAACTTGTGAAGCTTCTCATCCAACCAATCTTTAATTTCTTACTTCGTAGGGTTCCACTGTTCCAACATTAGACATCCCTTAGGCAAATCCCGGTCCTGGCAATAGAACCATTTGTTGGCTTGTTGGGGCTTGACCTAGGTTTAGAAGTGTTTTAGCCAAACAAATCCCGCACTACCGGCCCTTTCGGCAACAATCCATGGAGCGCAGACTGAAGTCTCACCCGAGGTAGTAGGGGAGGGTGTTGGAACCAGGTTTCTGCATCCTAGGGATGTCTTGATGAGGACTGAAAGGGTCACGAATTGATCTGTGCACTTGTGCTACTCTGCACCACAATCTAACCTTCACGAAGCTCGGTGATGAGGCGCTTCTTAGATTCTTATTATTAATGTGGTTATTATAAATCACATCTACTTCTTAAGGTCTTAACCAAGCATTTCACAGTAATAACCAGTGTGCGCAATCATAGATATGCATAAATTCAGAACATAAGCAAACAGATATATCTGCGATAAAACACCAACGATTTAGAAACACTTTATTTATCTCTTGTTCAGTACAACCAGATCCGACCTGTGCACTTAGCTGCAGGGGTCTGCGCACATAGTTGCAGACTCTACTAGGCTTTGCACACACAGCTGCAGAGCCTCTATCTATCTACTAACACTCTCGACTCGGACTTACAGATGCAAAGAGAATATTGCCTTCATAAACCCATAAAATTCAAGATCAAAACCAAAAAAATGACCTCTAACCTTAGAGCCTTGCTCTATTTATACATTCCCATGGTCCGCGAACCATGGGTAGGCCAACTTACTTTCTATTTTCTTATATAATTTTCAGGCAAACAACCCTTTGACTTGACTCATTACAATTCACGCTTCGTGCACTTCGCGGAACCTTTACCATACTTTTACCCAAAATTGTGGACTTTAAGCCCCAAAACTGATACACAGGCGACCAAGAAATATTTGGATTAGGCACTGTTGGCTTGGTTATAAGTTTTCTTGAATATCTCAAGCAACAACTATACATACGCATATTTACATAAAGATTTGCTCTTGTGTTGCAAAGAGTAGTTTGCATTCTGTGTCTTTCTAATTGCTGTCTACTAGTGAATCCTGTGTTGTTCAGGTTACAGAAGGGGCTCAAATAGTTGGAGCTTCCAGAATCCTTGGAATTGATATCAACCCACAAAAGGAAGAAATATGTGGGTTGGAAACCATACATAATAATAAACTCTATTAATAGAGTATATATAAACCAGAATTCTTTGGGTTGATTCCCTTTAACTTTTGCACATGGGTATGGTTGTTCTAAAGTTAATAGCTGCCATTTTCTTTCCTAATAGCAACTTCCATTGACCTAATCTTTATGCTGGCAGTTCTCCATTTTTTATGTAGTATTTTAATTATCACCCTAGCAAGAACAAAGGTAAGTGGAAGAGGAGATCGATTATTTTTTCCAATAACACCTAATTGAAAATTTGCATTGGGTTTTACTGTTTTAATCTCTACATGCAATTATTTCCTCTGTTATTACTGATATTTACCTATCCCATGGTGTGACTTGTAGGACCCATCAATGGTTGGCGTTGTGGATTCTCTATTTTTTTTGGGTGCACATGGATACTCTGGCCCATTATATGCTTTCTATATGGCTTTAGATATACAATTTTGATAGTTTATATCTGTTGAATGTTTTAGCAGTTAGTATTTGTATATACTTAGAATGTCGAACATGGAGACATTTGAAAAAGGGATATTTTGGATATTTTGAACATAGAACTATGAACTGGTTTTTCAATATAATAAAAAATCCATGGATTTTTCTTTCCTGAGAAAAAATCCTCCTTTTTTAACTAAGGTTATGTGATAATCCAACAAATGTTGGCCAATACTGTGGGAATCTATGGGTTAAGGCTATGAACACACCGAGAAGTGATGCATGATGCTAAACGCTAGGATGTAGACTGAATAAACTCCTAATCATGTGGATGATTGAATGACATGCATGAGGCTCAACCCTAGGATGTAGACTTAATAAACTCCTAATCATATGGATGATTGAGTGGCATGGGAACCAAAACAGAAGGGCCACCATGCTAGGGAACTAATGAAAGGAAGGAAGGTTGTATGCCTAGGTACATGATAAATGCTAAAGATCGATGGGTTAATTTATCTAAGTAAGCAAGGGTGGTCCTATAAGAAGGGGAAAGAAAGGGAAATACAACATTCTCAAGAGAGATATGTTATGCTAAACACCACTTAAAGAAATATAACTAAAGAGGACCACTTTCGATAGCAAGATAAGGGCATGTATCTAGAATTCCTATATGGAAGTAAGTCAATCAATATTGAAGTGTAAATTTTCTAAAACTAATGCATATATATTTGAATTAATAATGTTACCTACTTGAATGACCAAGTGAGTAAAGGGTCTCGGAAGAAGTTTCAAAGCAAAAAATCTAAGAATAGCATTTTGAAGGGCTTGGAAATAATGACATAGGTGGCTTATAAATTATAGTTTGTATGAGTATGTACAAGGAAAAATAAAAAATAAGGGTTTCTTTAAAAAGACTAAATCTCAAAATTCAAATTCACTTTTGCATACTAAATTTGAAGAGGAGGAGGTAGTCCCAAATCTTTATATGTTCGTCATAGACATATTAAATATGGGAATTTTAGTTAGTAAGTCTAAAGGCATGTATATCTTCAAGAATAGGTGTATGCTTAATAGAATGTACCCAACCCACCAATTAAAATATTAATAATAAAGAGAAATATTATCCTACTAAAAATTTGACTTTATCATGGACATGCAATTAGGTTTGATATGGACCACATCTGCCATTTGTATGTAAAGGTATCACATGTGAATTTCCTAGAGGAGAGAAGATTGGGATAATTGAACAGACTGGTAGTGGAAAATTCACACTTCAGGTACTAATTCTTATTGTAGAACCCATAGGAGGGAGAATTTTCATTGATGGAGTTAACATCTCAAAGATTGGACTCCATGATTTAAGATACAAACTAAGAATTATCCCACAAGACTCAATATTATTTGAAGGAACTATATAAAGCAATCTGTACCCACTTGAAGAACATTCTGATAGTGAAATTTGGGAGGTAAGTCCTATTAAAATGAGTGAGTTTTGATTTCCATGGTATGTCAAAGGCTCTTAGAAATATAAATTATCATTTTTCAAGATCGAAACATTTCATTTTTAGTTGAGATAAAATCTAAATAAGCTTGCCACAAGAGGCCACCCTGGTTTGGTGAAAGCATGTCACTATTCTAGCTGTCATAGATTCCATTCTTCTCCTTTTAAACAATGTCCTCTCCTATATTATGTGGTCCTCTATGCTATTCTTTCCTATGCTCTTGCCTTATGGTGTTCCATTGCAACATGTGGTGCAATTACTAGTTACTAAATCATTTGTGGATGTTATATAGAGGTATCATGTGAAAAAATTGTGAATAATGTAATTTATGAATTCAATTTTTACTAAATAATTTGTGGTCGTTTGTAGTTGTAAAAATTGTGAATGTGAAGAAAATGTGAACAACATATTTGTGAAAAAATTGTGAATACTGTAATTTTATGAATTCAATTTTTACTAAATCATTTGTGGTCATTTGTAGTTGTAAAATTGTGAATGTGAAGAAATTGTGAACAATGTACTTTTATGAGTTCATTTTTACTAAATCATTTGTGGTCATTTGTAGTTGTTATATGCAAGTAATCATGTGAAAACAATTGTGAATGTGAATAAAAACAATGAATATGATCAATCAAATTTTAAAATGTAGTTAATTAATTAAATAATAAACCAGAAATATCTACATGTCATTTAAATAAATGGAATTAAAATTTTAAAAATAAATACAGATAATTAAAAACAAACATTTGGAAGAAAAAAATGCAAACAAAAAAGGCAAAACAAACAAAAAAATGAGACTCCTCCAAGATAGTTTTGGCCATGCTATCTTGGAGGTTGTGAGAAGGGTCGACCCCTTCTCAAAAAACTATATATCTGATTATGTATTAAAGTATAGTATGTGAGTGAGTACATAAAAAATAACACTACAATTTAAAATTACAAAAATGTATTGTCATCTCTTCAATAATTACACCTAATATGTGATTCTTCCACAAAGAGTTTGAGCCTTTGCCTAGCACTTCCCCTCAGATATTGTGCAAGTCTACTATCTTGATCCTTGTTTCATACCATAGGAAAATTAAAGTTTTATATTATTTCTATTTTAAAATAATAAATAACAAAAACAATTAACTTTTTTTCACTACCACATAAAATTGTGGGAAGAATTTAATCTACCTTTTCATAAATGACTCTGTCACATAATTCTGCATCCTATTTCCAGTCTAAACACTTCCCATTTCTTCTAATCTACTTTCTTGATACCTGTATCATAGCATAAGCTTAGGATTCTGATAATAATTTTATTTTAAAATAACAACAATTATTTCAATATTTTTCAAGATTTAATTCAAAATAAATAACGGTTATAAATAATAAAAATTAATCTATTATAATGAACATCTCACATGAAATTGTGAAAACAATTCCATCATCTTATCATTTATAATTTGTTACTTCTTGTCAAAAAGCCTCTAGTAGTCCCCTTGTTTTACACCTGTTTCACCTTATTACTTCTGGTCAAAAGCCCTCTCCCAATCCACTTGTTTCACACCTAATAAAATGTTTCACACCTATTTCATAAAATAAAATTTCAATCATAAATTTACTATTCCTACTTGGCATGTTGTGAGAACAAGCCCATTATCTCCCAAGCCTATCCTTTCAAATAATAAACTATAATAAAAATGAAAAACAATAATAAATTATCCTTTCAAGTTTAAATATAATAAATTAATTAACTTATGGTAAATTTCACATATAAAATAATATCTACATAATATTTTCTAGATTACTCAGGTAAACTAATTAGAAAACCTGAACAACTGGATGAATCTTTGCTTAAAAAACCTAAACAACTGGATGAATCTTTGCTTAAAGAATTTCATGTTTCAAAAAAGACCCGAGAATGTTATGTCCGTTATGTCCATGTTAGAGGAGTTATTAATGGCAAAACCAAAATGAATCCGGTCAACATCAATTGAACAACATCGATTGGGCAGAAATCATTATTTAAACTAAAAATAAATAAATATCTAAGATATATTTAAAAGATGTATTACATTCATTAATTAAATATGGGATTGGCTTGTGCACTTGTGAGAGTTCCCATATTCCTAATTTTCACTCTTCCAGAGTTCCGAAAAAGTTCAGAGCCTGACCTCTCCAATGTTAGATGCTACTGGAGACCTTAAGAAACACTTAGAGACATACCCTTAAGAACATATTAGAGACATGCTTTAAGCATGCCTAGATTGGGTGTTCAACTTGGATGGGGAAAGAGTAGAGACAAGCTGAGTGCTGCCGAACTATCTCTTGATTTTCACTACCTGCTGTCTACAATTGATTCTCTACCTACTGTCTACAATTGATTCTCTACATGTATTTCCATTTATACTGACATCATTGTGGAAAAACCTTAAACCTGTCTTTGTTTCACTCTTTATTTCTTGAATTTCATTCTTTATTAATCCTTATTTCTTCACTGACCCACTCCCAAGAATGTGGCCCAGTTGAGAGAACTTGATAGAATATGCAATTTATATAGGAAGTTTTGTCAAGGGTTTAGAAGCATCATGGCACACTTCAAAGAACTTATAATAAGTATCAATTTAAATGGATAAAGGTTGCAAAGGGTCTTTTGAGTGGTCATGCAAATCAACATCCTATTGCTTTTCAAAGTAGAAATTGAATTATCAAGAAGTTGTTATGCATTTCTGATTAGGAAATGTTGACCCTTGTATGTTATAGAAAAATTCAAACCATATTTATTGGTACAACACCCAAAAATCCAAAAGGAGCATGAAACTTTGAAGCATTCATTTTCCCAGTGGAATTTTAGTGAAGTAGGAAGGTAAACTACAAGGTTTTTACTTTGAAATTAAATATAAGGGCATAAACAATGTTTAAGACAATTTCATATCTATTGTATCTAAGTTTCTGGCATATTTAGGGTGAAAATAGGATGGAAAAAACATTATTGGCTGAATATGCAAAAGATGAGAGGGATGCTGATATGCTACAAAACTCAAAAAGAACCCAACCCAATACTAGGGCAAGGCAATGAGTATACATTTTTAGGCAATCTGATTTTTTTAATAAGAATTGCACATATCTAGTAAGTAATTCTATATTTTAAGAAGGAAATGATAGAAGAATGTCATTCCCCACTTGTTAGTGATAGAAGAATGCCATTCCCCACTTTTTATTGGTCAATTATTGTGCATTATGAATTTGTTTGTTCTGGGTTAATAGTGATATGTTAGCCCACTATTCCTAATTATTGGGTGCACAGTAGGCGATCATCTCAATAAAAATCTTTTTAATGTTGGCATCCAAATAACAAGAATGCCCAGTTCATCTAAGTGTTCTGATTCTCTTGCACCCTTTCCTCACAGCCCAAAATACTCTTCTTGCTCATAGCTTCATGACATATCCTTTTCATTGACATTCTACTTTCTACATTCATTTCCCTTAGTTGAATGGAAGGGATCGAAAATAGAAAAATAACCCCCAACAACTTGGTTTGATGGATCATAATACTAACCCACTACACCTCATAAGATAGACTTGGAAAAAAGGTTCATAAGGGTAGTTACAACTAATTACTAATTTGCAACATTCACCTATATCCATGCTAATTTCTGGCTCCATGTTTTATCTACCTTACTGATTGACTTTTGACACCTTTAAAATCCATTACTGGCTCATTCGTGAAATAACTTTAAGGTTACATTTTAAATCAATTAAATTTCTTTGGGTTTGGGATCAAATAAGGTTTCAAAGAGTTTACCAAGAGAAAAAATGGCCTTGCCCTTGGAGGGACAAGTGGCTTCGCACTTCCCCCTTGGAATCTTAGTTGTTTAGTTCAATTCCTTGTTAACAAATATATGGGTGGTTGTTTCATAGGTGCTCAGTGCCAAGAGGTCGATAGACAGTCTCATTGCCTTAAGGTCACCAATAAGGAGGAGGAGGTCTTACCTCAATCGAAGGAGGTCGATAGATAGTCTCATTGCCTTAAGGTCACCAATAAGGAGAAGGAGGTCGTACCTCAATGGAAGAAGGTCAATAGACAATATCATTGCCTTAAGGTCACCAATAAGGAGAAGCAGGTCGTACCTCAATCGAAGGTATTCTATGATGTTGCATTATATATGATTATGAAAGAGTTGAGAGGCTGGAAGGAAAGGAATTTTATTTTCTCGACAGCTCGGCCAGGCTTCTTTTCTTTGATTGAAGAGGCTAGCTCTATTAGAGGCAGGATGTTGTTTGCCCGCAAATAACTGCATAATGGGGTCGTAGTCCGCACCACCTTAAATAAACCTTGAAACTGACAACAACATTTTCTATGCAACTGCTGAAGAACCAAATTCATGTCACTCTTCTGTTTAATTTTCCTAGATTCATTCATACAGACATTTCTTTATTTATTAGAGGGGTTATTACTTAGTAATTTCCAGCATGACGAAAATTGGCTGGGCAAAAAGATTTCAAAAAATCTTGTAGATGCAGTGTTTGAATCATGTTTTTGAAGATGGAAATGGAATTTTTCAAAATATGACTTGAATTTCCATAACTTTCAGACAAAAAAGCATAATTTTGAGACCACAGCCTCACCTACTACCCACCTTCCTTTAACAACCTTTCACTTACTCACTTACCCAACCATTCCCCAAACAACCTTTGTAAGGGCATTCACATAGAGCATTACCATGTTTCAGCTATCTTACTGGTCGACTTTTGACACCTTTAAGATCATTACTGGCTCATTCCTGAAGTAACCTTGTTGATTGATTTATGACACTTTTAATAAGGTCTCTTAATGGTTCATTCCTAAAGCAACTTTAACTTTAAGGATACAAAATAAATCAATGAAAAAAAATAATAAAGGAATCTAAATAATGAAGGTACCATATATACATTAGGCTCCTATATTATAACTATGAACACACTGAAGGGATCATTTGTCTTACTTATACACATATGTTAAAGGCTCCTATGTTACTGTGTGTCTAGTCACAAAAATTTAAATAGTGGAATTAAAAATGTTCAAAGAATGCAAACCTTTTTACATTTTCTTTGTCCATTTTAGCAAGAGATGGACTATGAGTTGGTATAAGAGGTATCCACGAGTGTTGGTTGGATGATATAGTGGAAGGAAAAAGAATATGTGGGGGAATTACTTTTGGTAAAATCTTTTCTACACTAACCTCTTACCTTTTAGGAGGGAAAGTATTTAAGTTATCCATTTCTCAAAAAACTCATCAATGAATAACCTCACACTTCCTTATGGGTAAACCCCACATTTGTTATGGGTATAACATATATGAATGGAATTGTATGAATACAAATGTACTAGTAAATCTTACAATGTTGTTGAATAGAGAAAAATGGATTGTTGTTTAGAAGTTGTTTATGTAATATAATATGTTATTATATTTGGGAGAAAGGCTAATTGCTTTGCCTTGACTCCTTCTATTCCTAAAGAAATATTATCAATGGAGCACTTCCTTATGGGTAAAACCCCACATTTGTTATGGGTATAATAGATATGAATGGAATTGGATGAATAAAAATGTACTAGTAAATCTTATAATGTTGTTGAATAGAGAAAAATGGATTGTTATTTAGAAGTTGTTTATGTAAGAGAATCTGTTCTTATATTTGGGGGATAGGATAATTGCTTTGACTTGACTGCTTCTATCCCTAAAGGAATATTATCAATTGATACAAGATACTTCATTCTTACTCTCCAATATTAACAATCATTGGCATAAATAAACAAGCTAGAAACATAAGGAAGTAGTTGGGTTCTATCCATCTAAGATCAATATGGAAGAGAATGCAATGTTTAAAGACTAGTGTAGTACTCTCTTAAATTTAAAAATATAATAGGCATTTTTATGGGTCCAGGCTAAGAAAAGTTTGCAGTAGACTGCATAGGAAGGAAAATGAAGGAACTACAATCCTTTTTAGCCTTTTCCAAATCATTAATTTAGGTATTGATTTTTGAAAAAAATAGGTGAATCTCATTCAAGTTAATATTTTGTAGAATAAAAGGAAAGGGTCTACCCTTAATTAATCATTAGAGCAAATTACATACCTATGATTTTCCTGGCCTTAGACTAAACAAAGGTGTTAACCACTGCCAAGTATTTGCAATGCCAAGTATTTGGACCTTATTTCCGTTGCTATGCTAGGTCAACCCCCACAACAACTATTGTTCCTAGGCAACTTTCTTACACTTAGATAGGTACTAGCAGTCATTGGCATAAATAAACACACTATAAACAAGGAAGGAGTTGGCTTATATTCATATAAGATCAATATTCAAGGGAATGAAATACTTGAAGACAAGTGTAGTACTCTCTTAAATTGAAAGATATAAAAGGCATTTTTATGGGTCTTTGCTACAAAATTGTTTGCAGTAGACTGAATAGGAAGTAAAATGTAGGAACTACAATACTTTTCAACCTTTTCCAAACCATTAATGTAGGTATTGATTTTTGAGAAAGATAGATGAATCTACTTCAAGTTAATATTATGTAGAATAAAAAGAAAAGGCTATCGTGAACTACTCACTAGAAAAAATCACATACCTACAATTTTTCTCACCTTAGACTAAACAAAGTTGCTAACCCCTGCCAAATATTTGAACCTTCTTTCCTTATCTATGCTAGGTCAACCCTAGAACACCTATTGGCAGTTCATCCTAGGAAACTTGCTTACACTTAGATAGGTTAGTCAACTTGCTTACACTTAGATAGGTAAGGACACATCTGTGAAACCATACTTTTCTAAATAGGACTTCATTCAAAGTGTTTGCTTACATAATGTGATCTTGCTGAATCTAAATGTCTTCCTATAAGGCTTGCTTTAGTGTGTTTTTTTCTTACATGGTGTGTTTCCATTTAATGCATTGTGGTAGGCAGGTTTCATTCCATCCATCTTAGATGGCATATCCACACTGTTTCTCTAGGACTAGTAAGTCTATCGATGCTCCCTAAAACCACTTTTCTCATAAATGGAGATTGATGAGTATGATTGTTACAGGTCATTGATTGGTCAATAACTCACCCCCAAATGTGTGTTACTTTATAAGCTCAACATGCCCTGGATTGTGGGTCACTTAGCTAAATAGGGAACTTCCAATGATCAAATTCTGTTTGCAAATTTATAATAGAATTATAATAAATTTAACTAAATATGTTTATTGATTACCCTACTAAATATATGTGGGATTTTCCACTTACTTATTTTTATAGGTCTATAGTTATGCATAATCATTTCTAACTTCTTCTTCTTTGTCTCATATTATTGTTGGAATAACTTTCTCCTTGTTCACATTCGCTATCAATCTAAGATATCTATTGTTCCTTGTTCACATTTTCTACCAATGCCCCCTTATTCATGTAGAAAAGTTGGACATATATATTATGATTTGTGTGGTCCTATGAAAATTCCTTATGCTAATGAAAATACATGTACAAAGAATTATGTTCATGATAACACTAGAATGTGTTGGGTGTACTTATTGAAAAGTAAATCTCAAGCTTTAAAATCTTTTAAGGATTTTCATGTATGGATTAGATATGAAGAATAATCACATATTGGCTCTCTTCATACTATTAATGGAAGGTAGTGTACTCTAATGAATATGAAAAATATCTCAGGAAGCATGGGATTCAACATCAGATCATAGTCCCATACAATTCTCAACAAAACTATGTAGTTGAAAGAATGAACATTACTATATTGAATATAGTTCACTCAGTGAGGTTTTTAAAAAATAGAACATTGATGTTTTGGGATGATGTGATTCTATGTGCAATATATGTGAAAAGCATATGTCCATCTCACACTCTTAGAAAAAGACTCCTTGTAAAATGTGATACAGATGCAATCCTTCGATAAGCCATCACAAGGTCTTTGGTTCCTCTACATTCACCTATCTTTGTTATAGTATAGCCATTCTTGCATATTGGGTATATTATTGTAAGTTTTGACTTCTAAATTTGTGGTTGCGATACGTTGGTTATGGTTCCCTCAAAGGATTTCAGCGTAATTTCTATTTTCCTCAATGATTTCAAAATGAACTACCCTTCATACATGGATTTCTTTCCAATATTGTACAACCTTTCTAGAATTTTCACTCTATAATTAAAATGTAACTCGATTCTCACCTCGATATAATTTTTCTTTGTACAAGCATATATGTACAATACTAATGTTATTCCCTTTACAAGAAAGCCTCACATTGAAGGATGTCATCTACATTACTAATGTTAGTCTCTACTTATCTCAAAGCCCTGTGTAACATTCTTTTCTTGATTCATTTAAAGTGATTCCAATCCAAACTAAGGCATTCCTTTCTTGTGTGTGTAGGTTAGTCTACTACTGACTTGGGTTATCTTGTGACATTGTTTTGGGATCAAAATTCATGCAAGTTTTTTCACCTATGCTTTGGCCTTCAAGTACTTATCCAAGGCTTCCTCTTTACAGGGTTTCAATGTCGGTTGTGATTTTCACTTGATGCTAGCTGCTAGGAAATTTGATGTTGTTTGAGTGTAAAGAAGACCCTTATATAGCTAGAGATTTTCCCAAAAGGCCTGACACTCAAAACAAGGCATGTATATCAATTTCAATTAAGGGGATTTACTCTTTATTTGTTAATGAAAATATTTAATTATGAGAAAATAGTTTTGGCCATCTTATAGACCCAATAATATAAATCTTTCTTTTTATTCCTAAGAACAATTTATACAATTTATTTACTTGTTACTGTCTGTAATGAAGTGATCTCATCAAAAGTTTACAATACTATAATATTTGTTCTATTTATATTCTATGAGTACACATTAGATATTCGCGTCAACTCTATATATTTTGTTTCTTCATAATGATTGTATATAATTTACTATTACTATTGTTTTATTTGAAGAAGAGAATACACAAATTAGGCAAGAGGCATGTTGAACAGTTGTCATGTGAGTTTGGGAAGGTTTTCCTTTAGCCCTTAGTATTAATTTACCCAAGACTATTTGTTCCATGGCCAATTGATATGATTCCAGTCCTTTGGCCTATAACAAGCTAAACTAAGTATACATTTATTTTTCTACAAGTTAAACTACGTATAAATTTATTTTTCTTATCTGCAATAGTTCTTTTCTGTAGTAGCTTACAACAAACTATATTTTTACAAGTGAATAAGGGTTAATGTGCATGTTTATATATTTATCCATCCAAGCAAGCTTATTTAATTTATTATATAATATCCTTTTTCATCTTTGCACACATTCAAGTGTATTCCTTTTTTGTTGAAAAACCTAGCTAGAATAGAATATACTTATCTAAGATTTTCTTGTTGGAAATAAATTAAGGCTATTGCATTCCTCCCAACCAAGAAATATGTTTCCAAGTAGTTTCCCCAAGTCTCTAACTCCTACTTCCCAGGAGAAAAAATAGTAGTTCTTTTCCAATTTACATTTCCTTGACCCTTAGCAACATCTAGCTACTTTTGGGGTATGAGTACAATCATTATTTCCCAATATCCCTTTATCTTTTATCCAACCCCTTTTACCTCCAACAATCCTTTTAAGTGAATTCCACCAATGACATTTTTATTTCGAGACATGTGTTTTGTGTTTTCTTGGTAGTCTGCAAAACCAACAATTCAACTCTAGCAAAAAGGAGAACTTTTTTTTTTCTTTTTATCTTGCCTCTTCTTGGGCATAACTCATTCCATGTGAATTAGAACTCTAATCTCACATGTAAGCCTTTAAGAATTTTTCAAGAATCATAACACAAAAAGACCAAATTTCTTTTATATTAATAAAAATAAATATTTACGTAGTCATATGTCACATCACTTGACCCACTTTGATTTTTTAGTGGAATATTCAATTAAAAAGGTCATAATATAATTTTACCAAGGCTTATTACAATTCACTTTTGTAATTAGAGGCAACATAACTACCTTGAAAAAGACATATTTAGCATGTTTAAAAAAGAAAGTTGTATATTTTTCAAATGAATTGTATGTTTGCTTTGAAAATTAATTTATTAAATTAAACACAAATATAAATAAAAGGATAAAAATTCAACTCCGTATTTGTATTTTTGAAATATATTTTGATTAAAATATCTGTAAAAAAATTAAATTGAACAAAAGTGAGTTAAAATACAAGATTCAAAGTTTCCCTCTTATTCGTTTGATATTATGTATGTGTAAAATCATGACACAAAAAGGCAAAAAGGATCACAAGAAATAAACCCATAGTAAAAAATAAAAAACACATTTTAAAATTGTATTGTTATAAAGCATCAATTTCTAGATAATTAGTTTCTAAAGTATATAATTTCTTGCAAATTATGATAAATGTTTTGTGGTATATTTTTTAAATGCATCGAGTAATTGTGGTTGGAAAATTTTGATCATCATAATCATTTGTGATATTATAGTTATTTTTATTATTGAAATATATGGTAATCAATAGATGTTATGATCATTTGTAGAAATAAATGGAATGTTATTAAATTGAATATCAATTTGCACATAAAATCAGAGAATACCCAAATTCAACTCATTTAAAGTGTAATTGTTATATATTATCTTTATGTATGGGTAAAACCATTATAAATGCACAAACAAAAATAGATACACAAAATAAACTATGATCACAAACATTTGAAATTTTATCATAAAACATAAAATTGTAATTAATCATAAGAATATATTAATCAAAATTAATTGTGATTTTCAAATACACACATTGAATAGTGGTGGTTACAAAAAAAAATACATTTTCATTCATGATATCATGGTCATTTACCAAAATAAGTGAAAATTTATTAAATTGAACATATATAAGCTATGCAAGCATTCAATTCATTTGAAGTGTAATTCTTGCATTGGATACTATGCATGCTTAAAATCATCATAGAAGTTATTTGTATCAAGTTATTCTAATAAAAAAAAATGTTTTTAAGAATTTATAGACATACAAACACAGACAAACACACCAATTCATTACATAAAATAAAAACACAAACATTTAAAATTCTACCATCATAAAACATGGATTTCTAGCTAATTATCAATATATATTTATAAAAAATACTTATGAAATAATTTGATTCTCAAAGATGCATTAATAATGATACTTATAAATATCGAGTAGGGCTCGAACTTCCGGCTTGAGGCGACGGCTCTGAGAAAAGACGCTAGGGTTATGACCTTGCCTGCAACGGCAGGACCTCTGGCCTGCGATCCCCCGCACTGACATTAGCAGAACTGCACTAACCGACCACAGGCTACGGGACTGGGAAAACCGTAACGATGGCACCCCTTTAGGGGGTAGGAGGAGACCGACCTCCAACCAATGAGAACCAACGAGGGCCTATCGAGGGTTCCGCAGGGGACCATCAATGCACAGAAGGAACAGCTGGAGAAAACCAGCAGGAGACAGTGGAACAAATACAGACGGACAAACCGAAAGTGAGCTCATTCACATGCAAACCAGCAGCTACCCACATGCCAGAAGTGGAGCTACCTGCACACCGAATCAATGCAAGAATACAATACATGAGAGATCATGCTCTCATCGGCAAATTTATTGGATTTTGGCCAAATGAGAAAGCCTTAAGAGCCTGGATTAGCGTTAAATGGCATCCAAAAGGTCAAATAGACTTGCATCTAGGACCGAAGGGGTTTTTCACAGCAGTCTTCACCTGTTTAGAAGATCGGAACAGAGTTTTCGATGGGGGGCCTTATTTCTTCAACTCAGCTGGTTTATTTCTCAGAGAATGGGTCGCAAGATTCAACCCGGATAAGGAAGATCTGAGCTGGGCACCGGTATGGATCAGGCTGTACTCGTTGCCATGGGAATATTGGGAAGAGGAGTCTCTCAAAGCTATAGGCAAAATCCTGGGTGATTTCATCAAGGTATCGGAGGAAACAAAGATGATCAGGTATACCTCATATGCCCGGATCTGCGTGTATATGGATCTGAAGCAACCCCTCCCTACTAAGGTAAGACTCTTTCATGAAGACTTGGACTGGATACAGTTAATCGATTATGAACATGTTCCCTTTAGATGCAGGAAATGTCATGATATAGGACACCTGTATAGAGATTTCCCTTTAAACAATAAACCTCAGATTCAAGTCAACCAGGAAAAACAATCCCCAGATGGTTTCATTAAGGTGCCAAATAGAAGAAGAGGCCATAGAAAATCTGCAGCCTCAACAAAGTTGGCTCCAGAGGATCAATCCAAGCCTTCTACTAGTAACAGCTTCGATGTCTTGGCCAATGTAGAGTCGCAGGATCGGGAAAGTTTGAACTCAGCTCAAAAAGACCCCTCTCAGGAAAAAATTGAAGGATCCCATTCGAAAGCAAAGGAAAAAGCGGCGGTACAAGAAGGGAACAACACCAAACCTGCCTCAAAAAACTGGAATACCCCTGAAATGGATATAGATAGTACAGATCCCAGTAAAGGAAAGGAAACTGAAGGAGATGGAAGTTATCAAGAACCTCAATTCATGGACGAAGATACAGAAGCAATAGACATTGGAGAGCTAGACATTCTGGGTCTAGAACAGGCATGTAAAACAGGTAATTTCGATAAAATACCTGACACACAGGTGGACAATCTAGTTGCAGTCCTCAACAAAGCTCAAAAGAAATACTCACTAAGGGTTCAAATAGGAAGTCAATGGGATGGAAAGTTCATCACCAAAGACAACAAAAAACGAGGATGGAAGACCACATTAGAAAGAACCATCAAGATTGGAGAGGTCTTGGTTGAATCAGGCAGATATGCCAAGTTAACCAAGTATTTTAATACCCACCCCAAACCTTCTCAATGAAGTTGATGTCCTGGAATATCAGAGGGCTTAACAACCCAAGGAAAGGAAGACTATTAAAAAACATGCTAATGGAGGAAAAACCCATAGTACTATTTCTGCAGGAAACTAAATGTAACTTGATCGTGTTGGAAAAAATTGCAGCAAAGGTCTGTCCTGGGGGCTTGGTCACAGCAGTGGATGCTCAAGGCGCGTTAGGAGGACTAGCATTGTTATGGGATGCACGAACAATACAACTAAAGAACATACATGCAAATAAAAATTTTATTCAAGCTATTTTTCATATCATTGGCACCAATATCCATGGACATCTGACAAACGTGTATTTTCCTCAAGAAACCCAGCACAAGCTTGAAATTTTGCATCACATTACGCAGCTCAATACAGCCAGAGCGCACCCGTTATGGATATCTGGAGGGGATTACAATATGATAGCAAGTATGGAAGAAAAAAAAGGAGGCCGATGCAGCATCAACAGAGATGGCTCCATATTAAAAGACTTCATTCAGCACAATTTTCTAATAGATCTTCCCTCAAAAAATGGAGTCTACACCTGGAATAATAAGAGGGCAGATCCCATGCAAATCGCCTCTCGGCTGGATCGTTTCTTGATCTCAGACAATGCTGTTCACATCGGAGGTGAATTCATTGCATCAATTCTTCCCTATTCTGGCTCTGATCACTGGCCGATAGCCCTTCATTGGCATCGTCCAGGAAGAAACACCAAGTGACCCTTAAGGTTTGAAGCTTTTTGGCTCGCACACCCAGACTTCTACGAATTTGTCAGGGCATCCTGGTCAAAATACAACCCCACGGATGGCACCAAAATTTTAATCTTCCAGAGAAAGCTGAAACACCTCAAGGGGGAAATCAAAGGTTGGAATAACTCTGTTTTTGGAAACATATTCAAATCTAAGGACCGCCTTACTCAAGAGATGAAAAATGTTCAGCAAAAAATAATTGCTGACAGACGCTCAGAAGAGCTTGCACAGAAGGAGCTGTACATTGAAAATCAAATCCTTGAAAGGAACTTACAGGAGGAGGTTCTCTGGCGGCAAAAATCCCGAATTAGATGGCTAAAAGAAGGAGAAAAAAATACAAAATACTTTCATAAAACCACTGTGCAGAGGAGAATGAGCAACCATATCGCCCATATCATAAATGAACAAGGAGACAAAATTGAAACTCATGAGGGTATTGAACAGGAATTTCTCACATATTTTAAAAAGATGAATCAAGAACCTAATGTCAATAGAACACAGGCTATTGATTGCATCACTAGAAACATACCCAGCCTAATTACGGAAGAGCACAATCTTCTTCTACTCAAACCAATCAGTCTTCAAGAGGTGGAAAATGTAGTGCATCAGCTAAAAGCCGGGAAAGCGCCAGGTCCAGATGGATTTACCTCAAATTTCTTTCAGCATTTCTGGGACCTAGTCAAATGGGAAGTGTGGCAGGTGGTGGAGGAATCACGAACGCTAAGATGGATGTTTCCAGGTATGAACCCAACTTTCATTGCACTAGTACCTAAAGCAGAGGAATCCAATACTCCGGATAAGTACAGGCCGATTTCTTTATGTAACATCATCTACAAAATTGTCTCCAAGGTTATAGCTTCCAGACTGAAGCCTTTGCTTCCCCTTATTATATCGCCAGAACAATCCGGATATGTAGAAGGCAGGCAGATCACGGACGGGATTATCTTAACCCATGAAATTATTCATTCTCTCAAGAAATCCAAAAAACCAGGTATGCTCCTCAAAATCGATTTATCTAAAGCTTTTGATAGCATCAGTTGGGAATATATGCAGAAAATTCTAACAGCCTTTGGGTTTGCCCCTCCCTGGATTCGATGGGTCAATAGTCTTGTGTCATCATCATTTTTTCTATTCTTATCAATGGAATACCGTTGACCACATTCCGTCCTTCTCGAGGTATCAGACAAGGTGACCCTCTATCGCCCTTTCTTTTTGTTATACTAGCGGAGGGTCTGGGTCGAAGCATTAAAGAAGCTATCCTCTCGCATAATCTCAGAGGCCTAGCCTTCCACAACATCCCGACCTTTTCTCACCAACAATTCGTTGATGACAACATGTTATCCGGCCATCCTTCTATCCAAGAAGCCCGAGCATTCAAATTAATTCTAAAAAACTTTTCGGAAGCCTCGAGAGCTCTCATCAACAAAGTCAAATCTGAGATTTTTTTCTTCAATACGCCTCCTGTCACCCAAAGAGAAATTGCCCGCATCCTAGGCTTCACCATAGCCTCTCTTCCGTCCAAGTATCTGGGGGCTCCTCTTTTTGCACTGGCTATTAAGCATTCTTCATGGAGTTGTCTTTTAGAAAAACTTGAAGCTAAATGTTTCCTCTGGACTCATAGAACTCTTAATATGTCTGGTAGGCTGGTTCTAATTAAAGCTATTCTTCAAGCCATGCCTACTTATCTCTTCTCTATTCTAGCGGCGCCCAAATGGGTCCTTAAGGCAATCAAACAGCTTCAACGCAACTTCTTATGGGGAAATTCAGGCCCAAATAGGAAATGGGCGCTAGTTAAATGGGAGAAACCATGTCCTCCAAAAAAGGCGGGAGGCATTGGGCTGAGAGACCCAGAACATAGTAATATGGTTTTGGGGGCCAAAATTTGGTGGAGATGGCTCTCCAATCCATGTACTCCATGGGCATCTCTATGGACAGCAAAGTACGCAGGCAATGTACCCATCGAGGAAAGAATTAGAATGTCAGAAGTCAGCAAAGGATCAGTTATTGGAACTCAGCCAATCTCCAACGCCATCTCATTCAAAAGCATAGCTTTTGGGATGTGAGGAATGGTAACACAACAAGGTTTTGGGAAGATTCATGGCAGCAGCTCCCAAACCTCAGAGACAACATTCAGGGACTCATAAACCAAGACATAAACCCCTTTGATAAGGTCAGCCAATTTTGGGAACCTCAAAATGGGCAAGAACACAGGAAATGGAAAGAGGTCCGCCACATATTATCACACAGCCCAGAGCAATCTAATCTCACTCTTGCTTCAAAACTTCAAAAATGGAAAATACTATTTTCAGAAGACATGGATATTCTCAGATGGGGATACGAGGAAAAAGGTACATTCACTACTCAAGAGGCTTACAAAATAATCATCAAAGAAAGAGTAGTTAAAGATAAGTTGTGGAATAACATATGGAACTCCACCATATGGCCGAAGGTCTCTACTTTTTTATGGCTGCTATCTCACAACAGAATATTAACCTGGGACAATCTAAGAAAACGGAACTTCGTCGGGCCATCCATGTGTCCCAACTGCAAACAAGATGAGGAAACAGTATTACATCTCATGCAAACCTGTCAGCTTGGTAGGAAACTATGGGAAAAGATTACATTTCGATGCCAAAAAGAAGGTAGAATACATGGGGATCTTACAAGTACCCTTCGCACCTGGAGCCAAGAACCATATCAAAGTAAAATATTAAATGTTCTATGGCAACTCATTCCTGGTCTCTTAATGTGGAATATCTGGAAGGAGCGAAACAGACAAATCTTTAAAGATCAAGAGATGTCGCTTGAACAGTTATGGACAGGATTGCTTAATAACCTTAAAGAAACTCTAGCTGTGAAGGTATGGTCCAAGGAAGACTACCCATCCAACCCGCAGGAACAAGCTATCTGAGAAAACTGGCAGATCAAATTAAATATGCCAAGTCCAACCAACGATAGCACTCATAAGCATCAGACGCCAGCAGCTATATGGAATCCACCGCCAATCAATATGTTTCAACTTAACTTTGACGGAGCTTCAAAAGGTAATCCAGGGCAAACGGGCTTTGGAGGAGCCATCAGAGACTCTCAAGGTATCCCTCTCATAATTTTCCATGGTTCAATAGGATGGAACACGAATAATGCAGCATAACTAGAAGGATTATGGAGAGGTCTTAATATAGCACAAGAGAGAGCTTTTTTCCTCTGATTGCAGATGGAGACTCCCAGATCATTATCACTATGGCCTCAAAACTAATGCATGGATCCCCTGTCCACAAAGTAAGCAGCAACTGGAGACTGGCTCCTCGCCTGGAACTCCTCAAGCAATGGTTTTCAACTCACCAGGCGATCACCTTCAAACACATCAGAAGAGAAGGAAACAAGCTAGCGGATTTCCTATCGAATTTAAGAGTGGAAAATGGAAAAGATCTTGTGGGAGGCTTGATTTCCAACACAGTTCCTGAAACGAAACTCCCACTTTTCAATGACATTGTTAACAATGACAGGCAGCTGAAGGAAGACTCACACCCGGATGCGGGTGCTAGGAACACGTACCCATGACAAGAGAGGACAGGACGGCAGCTGGCCAGCAAACCAGCAGGTCTAGGCGGCTTATAGCAGATGAGGAGTAGGCATTCAAGGCCCTGCGTAATGGTGGATGGAGACTGGGAGTTATGGCGCTGAGCAGGGGAGTTAATGCGCAGAGAGGATATCGGTCCGGGTTGGAGGACCTCGCTCTCAGCATAAAAGACATGAACCTGGGCGATTTTGGCACTGCGGCGCGCTTCAGATGGCTAATTAGAGTGAGTTCCAGGGCAGAGCGCAGTGCTCGGGAGCCTCCCTGGGTCAGGCATCAGTATGCTGGTTTCGGATATGGTCTGGTAAGAGGGTCCAGTAGGTCAGCCTCTGCCCCTTTCAGCTTTTCTCTGTGTCTCATTACAATTGTCTTACTTTCCTTTCAGTTCAATTTCTGTTTAGGAGTCTGGCACAGAAGTTTGGTGCTGCCTGTCATTGCTGGGGGTTTGAACCCAGGGAAATTTACCTACAATTGGCCTCCCCGCACCTATAATACGTATCCTAGTTTGCTCAGCCAGCATTTTCAATTGACAATGCCACGCCAACGTGGTACCCCCAGACGTGGTAGTCACTCTAGCTCTAGGGGTGGTTCCTGCCGCAGAGGTGGTTCTGTCCCGCACAGTGTCGATCCGTTAACCTCTGTTCTGCCCCCCTCACTGCCCTCTGACAATTCTGGCCCATCCATGGCCCCTGTTTCGCCCACCTCTCCGCCCTCGAACAGTTTTGGCCTGTCTCTGAACAGTTCCTTCCACTCTGCAGAAGTCGGCTTAACAAGCTGCTTATATCAACCCTAGTGACAGTGCTTTTCGAGGAAGAAGAAGAGCAGGTTAGTTCAGACAATCCATCCACGGATTCGTCGAACTCCCATATGCCTAGTGATAGTCCAGGTAGCCCATCGGGGGCGGTTCTCAATGACTCTGAAAAGAAGAGCACGGATGACCAGCCCCTGTCTGCTCAGGAGCCCATAATTGAATGCGAGCTAGCGCATTTCACTGGAAACATTCTCCATCTTGTTCTACCGCCAGGCAGAAGCGCGACGGATGTTGAGGACAATGTAATGGTTGAATGGGTAAATCAAACGAGCGACAAGGAATTCGGCTCTCCTCCGCAGGATTAAGTTCGCCAGGCCTTCAAGCGCGCTTCAGGAAGATAAGCATTTTGGTCATGTCAATCTCCAGGTGTTTTTTTAGTTTACAATGGATATGCCAGCACAGCATCTTGAAACTGCATTAGTCAAAGCTACATTTTTGTAACTTTTTTGTAACAGTCTCCAGACAGAACAATTTTTTTTTTTTTTTTGTAAATGTCAGGCAGCAGGATGCTTGCAAAAGTTTTTTTGACAGAGGGCAGGTTACTACCCCCTCAGAGGTTTAACCCTCTATGTAAATATTTTTCCTTTTTATTTTAATAGAGTAGTCTTTATCGAGAAAAAAAAAATAATTATACTTACAAAAAAAACCATAGCCATTCATGATGTTATGGTCATGTGCAAAAATAAATGAAATTTTGTTCAACTAAATGCTAATTTGAACATATATAGTTTAATACACATTCAATTAATTTGAAATGTAATTTTTGCATATTATATTTTATGTGGGTAAAATCATCATAAAGGTGATTTGTATCAATTCAATAGACAATTTAGGCAATGACCTTCCATACGGGATACTCTAATGAAAGCCTTTCTTGTGTTCTAAAATTATACACAATTAAGAGCATAAACAAACAAACACATACATTACATAAAATGAAAACACAAACATTTAAAATTCTATCATCATAAAACATCAACATGTAACTAATTATAAAAATCATATTAAGTGAAAACACTTATAAAGAATATTGTGCATTGAATAGTGGTGCTAACAAAAATTCAGATTCATTCATGATGTTTAAAAAATAATATTTTATTAAATTAAACAACAATTTAAATATTCCTAAGATAATATAAAAATTGTACTCATTATAAAGTAATTATTGTATATGATATTACATATGTGTAAAAATATTATAAACAAACAAAAAACCACACATAAACAAAACAAAAGCACAACAAACAAATACATAGAATAAAATAAAACCACATACATTTAAAATTCTATCATCATAAAACATCAATTTGTAAATTTTATGTTTATTTTGTTTGTACTTATCATCATCATGAGGTCCATTTGATATATTTTTAATTTTAAATTGAATGATTATGGTTACAAAAAAATTAATGTTCATAGTCACCTGTGATGTTGTGATTACTTGTATTGTTGAAAAGTATATATGGATTAAAAGGAATCATTAGATCTTGTGATTTTCAAACATACAAAAACTGGTGATGATGCTTACAAGGAAAATACATAGTCTTTTTTACTTGTGTTATTGTCATGCTCATTTGTATTTATAAAAATTATTGACCAAAAATATTTGTGAAATTTTAATTTTATACTAAATATATTTAACAAGTTATAAAATCCATCCATTTTGTACCATAAAAAATAATTAAATAATACACTAAATATGAAATTACAATGATTGAATTAAATAAAAAAATTTGATTAAAATGTAATTTAAGAATATATTAATTAAGAAATCAAATTAAAGATTGATAGGGGAACTGTGTCAATAGTATGAGCTCGGTGTGATAGCTAGGATTTTTGAGGATTTTTTCTTTCCTTATGTGGTCAGATTTCTTTAGACATTAGATCCACCTTCTGCGCCATCGTTAGGGCACGATCTCACTTCTCACCGGTTTGATAATGGAGTTTTTGAATGGAGTGAATACTAGTTTCAGTCTCCTGCGTGGGAATGGAGACTGACAGCCCAAGTCTTCAGCAATATCCTCTAATAGATCGTGGAAATAGAGTATATGATCACCTTATACATACACGATGGCATAGAAGGAAGCAAATGGCATTACATTCATGAGTTGGGAATGGATCGGTGTAGGATAAATGTGACTCTAGAGAAGATGTTGTGTGTGGAGCATGATTGTTCAGAGGTCTTTGTTTCAGCTGGATGTATACCCCAGGAAGTTTTGTACACCCCTCCACGCGGGGGGGCACGGGGGGGACTTTTCCCCCCCGTG
>APFE031516488.1:840-11377 GCA_000404065.3 Pinus taeda | reverse complement strand
CAATTACTGGACACATCAGAGATTGCAGGACAAGTTCAGCAGATGGAGGAACTCAACGCAATGGGGACCATTGCTTCCTAAGGGGGGAGGAATGATCCAGGTGGATGTTGGTGGCCACCCACCTATCCCATTTGGACCCCGCAACTGTCTCTTTCAGTTTTTCAGTTTCCGTAATTGTAGCACAACTATTTTTAGCAGTTTTTTCGGGTCCTGAACTTCCGGAGCCGTTTTGAGGCCCTAAACGACGTTTTTTGGGAAATCTACCGTCAGCGATTTTTTCGTGACTAAAAATCGTCTTTTCCGTCGTAGTCCTCGGAGAGATCTTTCCAACGGGCTATCATGCGCGTCAAACGGAGATAAGACGACCAATTCGCGACCCGGGAAGTTGATGTACCAACTTACCCAAAAACGGGGCCCACAATTTGGCGTTTCATCTTCCAGGGTTAGGTTTTGGAATGTGAAGGGTTTCCATTGTTTCTCAACAATAAATAGGCCTTCGAGCCTCATTGTAACACAGTTCAGAGGCATGTAGCCACACATCTCTTCTCAGAGATAAGCTACCATCGCCCTAGCTGGTTTATTTCTATTTATGGTTGTAAGCATATTTCAGTATTTCCATTAATGAAATGAAGTATTATTTCCGCTGCATCTTTGTGTATATGGTTATCTCTGTATTTTATTGCGTTCCTGTTTAAATCTGGATCACACAACAACCCCTGTGGGAGTGGCATTTGTCTTCCTTGATGCATATGGAAGATTTTGTATGCCTAGGATCAGTCCTACTACTTTTGTGAATTGACGAGTGATGGGATGGGCGGAGTGAAGCTGATGATATGGAATTTCGTGTTCAGTCCTGGGAGGTGAGAAGTAACCAACTACAGAGTCACACGTAGGTGAGAGGGAGTAAGAGTAAGTGCCTTGACCAGATGATTGATGGGTGAGTGTGAGAGGATTTCAACCATATACAAGTGGTTGCCCTCCGTCTAGCGCCATAAATGTTGAATGGTGCTGGACCCTCCAACATTCAAGGGATCACCCCGGTATGAAGTCCCAACTAGACCTCACACCATTTGGTGTGGGAGTCCCATCTAGTATGATAGCCCAGTTGCCATTATCTTAAATATTTGCCTCAAATCTTGCTTGTTAGCACAGGAGAGTGGTCTGCCTTGTCTTCGAGTAGTGAGGTTCGCATGCCTGGTGATTGCTAGTGTTACTTGTGTCAATGGTTCTTTGATTGTATAGGGAGAGGTTGGGAGTGAGTCCCAAGTTGGTTGGGAGGAAGCCCCAACTCTGTTAGGAACACACAACAGCATAGGACATGCACAGCTTCCAGAAGAATAGTCCACATGGATGCAGCAGTCACAACACACAAGGGAGGATAGCACATACAACACTCAGCGGATGAGTTTGTGCAAGTGCAATGGTTGTTATAGAAAGTTTTATGTGAAAGGTCTATCTGATGTCCGAGGAGGTAACCAACACAAGAAAGACAACGTTAACAACATATACGACACATTTTCATTAATATATATGTATTACAACAAGTGAATGAGTTCAAGTGTTAAACACAGATTAAAGCAACATGCATTACAAGTGTTTAAGATCAGTCTTACAATAGTTACAATACATGTGTGAAAACGTGTTGGCCTGTAAGCATGCTTCTGAATTAAGTGAAATTTCTAAGACACGTCGTTACACCATACATCACTAACCTCGTGGGTAGGGCATTGGAGCCACTACTTACTCCTCAAAGAAAAGATTATAGACTCTTAAGGCTATGTGGGAGGAGCTGAGGTGAAAAGTCCTTTGCATGTGCAAATGAGGGGGTATTTATAGCCAAGGGTGAAACTACCCCTTGTGGTTATTCAACTACCCTCATGACTGTTTGACTTTCATGACTCTTCATACAACAAGTAGATCTCTTTGACTTCCACGTTACATCACATTGATTGATAGTATGGCCCACAATAGAGATGTGGACAACATGACTCATGAAAAGACTCAACATGACAGTGCTGGTACGTTCGTTCTGCAGCTGGCGTGCATGTCGAGTTGTAGTGTTGCTGGTGATGGATGTCCTCATGGTGTGTCACACCTTCACCTCTGCATGGCAAAGTGCACAAAGTCTTCGATAGTCATTGGGTTCACATGATGTTTCCTTTGCACATTGCTCCTTGTTTGCATGTTGGCATGCTTGACAGGTTTGCCTGTTCACGAAAAATGCATGTTTGCTCGTCCTTCCATCCATGAACACATCTTCGTATTATTGTCTGTTCGAGAGAAAATCTCTTTGCATGCATCATTTGTTCGTCCATTGGAAAACATGTCCCTTTGCATGTGCTCCCTTCATTCATCCCATCCGTCATCACACCATGTTTGGTTGTGTACTTGTATCTGCAGTCACTCATGATAAGACAACATCAAATCCATAAACATCCTAGTCTACCATGATGCATGATTGCTTTGGATGCAGATGACAGAGAGAGGTGACAAGATTGCGAGGTGGGGTGGAGGCTTTAGGCAGCGCTGGTGAAAATTGCGCAGGAGTTATTGGGTAATGAAGACGAGCAATCTAGATCGACACTGACTATCCGTGGGGTGTGGCTCAACTGGAGGGAAAAACTACGCAGCTTTCTGAGAGGATTAGTCTGGACTGCAGGAAGGCACGACAGACAAAATCTACGCAATTTCTGGAAGGAGCGAGTAGTGGGAACCTGGTAGCCAAAATTGCACAATTCTTGGAGGGAACTCGCAACTACCTGCTGGGTCACTAGCAGCAAAAACTGCACAATTCCTGGAGGGAACTAGCAGTTAGCTGTTGGGACATTGGTAGCAGAAACTACGCAATTCCTGAAGGGAACTAACAGTCGGCTGCTCAGAGATGCTGGGAGGCTGGCCTACTAATTACCTCTGCACAGTTTCTGAGCTGAGCGGACTCCTGGGTAGCAGAGGACTTGCTCATGAAAACTACGCAGTTTTATGGGTGAGTAGCTGGTCGACTGACTAGAGGGTTGGCTGGAAAAACTGCACAATTTTCTGAGGGAGACAGGGATGGGCACTTGGTGTCTATCTAGCCTGTCTGTGCAATTTTCTCAGTTAGTGGAGTGGGTAAGGTCTACAGCCTCCACACAATTTTTGAAGGGAGTCAGTCCCAGGGTGACTGCTGGATCAGACTCTCTAGTTGACTAGCAAGAAGGTTGATTGATATGCTTGCGGGTAGCACAAATTAAAATGGCCTGCTTGGTGCTTCTGCTATGTTCTAGGTGACAGTCAATCGAGTCGATGACGAGGTGAAGATCTTTCTACTAGAGGGGAATCTAGCCGTCATAACTTCAACAAAATGACTAAGTGTGTGAATGAGTGGAAAGGTGCATATGTGATCTTGCAAACACACACTTACATGACTTGACAATGAGACGACTCAAACCATCCAAACACATATGCTCAACATGACTGACCGACGATGTGAGTGACAAGTGTGACACTTGTGAGTAACTTCATCAGCAACTGACAGATAGATGGGAAACACGTTTTGGGGACCAGATCATCAATAAATTCCTAAAATATAGTGCCAACACTTCGCAGTTTTTAGATTCCTATAGTTTTGTACTATCTTTGTAATTTTGTTAGAAATATCTAAAAGATTTTTATTTTTTGTATAGATAAGTCCTCCTTGAAGTTATTAAGGGTTGAACCCTTGGATGAGCTTTCAAAGCATAATTGTAATCAAGCTGGAGATTTGTTACAAGTTAATGAAATGATTCTGAATTTTCCTTCTATAGTTTGTATCCATGTGAGTTTTTCTTATGTGCTTATTTCATTATGTCTTTCTTCATGTATTTAAGCCTTTATGTAGAAATCTAGGTAAGATCATACTGAGTACCAGTCAGTCTTAAATCCCCTGTGAAGTTATAAACATTTATTAAGAATAGTTTATAAAACTATATGTTATTATAAACTCCTTTATATCAATTAATTGCACAAACGTATGCATTAGATTGAATATATTTTTTTGTATAATAAAACATCTATAGGCAATCAATATTCTGTCTAAATATTTAGTAAGATATATTTCATCAAGACTCTGATATTCACCTGCATTAGATCAATTAACTATTTTAGACAAATATTGGGAAAGTGTTAAGGTTCAAGCAGCTATTTTCAAAATTGTTCATTTCATTGGTCATCCAAAAACTTTAAAAAGAAACAAAATATTTTAGATGCTCTAGCATGATTAATTAACCTAAAATCATCTCAGAGGACAACATCAGATTGGCGTCATTGTTGGGGAGAGAAAATTGAATTATTTTCCCTCGGACAATGATTAAGACTTTTCCTTTAAGGTGAATAAAGGAATTGTAGGTTAAAATCTTTCACCTGGCGACTCAATAAGACCAAGTTGGCTCCTTCAAAACATACCAGATCTCATTTTGATTCTCAAATTGTTTCCCATTATCTGATACAGAAATACTAGTAAGAGAAGCCTGATTTAGAAGGAGACTTGAAGCTTCTGCTTCTTCTTCTATACTATTACAGCCTAAATATATTTCAGCTTCTAATCCCTTTAGGTCTGTTCCATCCGAGTTAGATTTGGCTAATCTAACACCTAGGGTTTTAAAACCATTTTCTAAATGAGTTGATCTGTAGTCAGCTCTCTTACTCCAATATTTGGAATCATCTAAACTCCCTGAAATATTTTCAAATTCACCCAATTCAAAATAAGAACAAGATGTACATTTACCAGAGTTAAAACCGAATGATTCTATCTCCCCCACTCATTGTACATTTCCATCTACTTCTGCAAAACCTGAGGAAACTTTTTCTGTATATTCAAACCCTTTGTTTAAAAAGAAAGAAGAAGTTGAAACAGAGGTTCAAAAGTTAGTTATTAAAACACTTTTAAAATATTTTATGGATCCTCCACTTTCTCATCCTCCTCCTCTGTTGGTAACGGGATCCGCCAAGGATAGTTTTGGGGCTAAAAGCCCATGTTTTGGGACAAGTTTTGTAGTAAAGTTGTAAAGTATCTACATTTTGTGGTCGCGGAGCGTGAAGGTGTCATGAGCCATGAAGGGTTATTCACCCTTATTTTGTAAAGTGTAAAGTCGGTTGTAAAGATCCACCCATGGTCCGCAACCATGGGATTCTATAAAAGGAGCTAAGTAAGTAAGCTCTGAGTTAAGTATAGAAGAAAATTCTTGGAGTTTTAGTAGCGGAGTCTAAGTGTATTGGGTCTTAATGTAGGTAGAGGCTCTGTAGCTGAGTGCACAGAGGCCTAGGGTAGAATTCTGCAATTGAGTACGTGGACCCCTGCCGCTGTGTGCACAGGGCGGATAGAGTCTATAATAATCTGAAGATATCAATAAAGAGAAGTATTCTACAAATTCTGTGTATCTATTTCATGTTAATGCATTTGGTTATATTGTGTTTTGGGTTTAATTTACAATGTTCATGTGATGCGCGAATGTATGTGACTTTATTAGTTAATCGAACACAAGTAAGAATATTTGTTTACGCAGCACTAACTATGATTGTTTAGTAAGATAAGTAATACACTTAAGATAACTTGGGAACCTATACAGCATGATGTCATAGCAGCACAAAAGTACCTGGATCAAGGGTTAAGCTTGCGTGAAGGTAAATCATACACCTTCACAGAGGTACTGAAGGGTGGAATAAAGGGCTAGACTGACAGAGCCCTAAAGCTTAGTGACCTGTGGGAAAGTAGGAACAGAGGGTATAAACTGGCATCACGACCATCTAAGGGTGTGGAAACTTGGTACCAACATCCCCCCATACTGCTTCGGGTGATACTTCAATTCGCGCTTTGTGGGCTGATGCCAAAAGGGCCAGTAGTGTAGGGATTTGTTTGGCTAACTAACGCTGAACCTGGGTCAGGCCCCACGAAGCCAACAAATGGTTTTGTTGCCGAGACTGGACTCTACATAAGAGATGTGTGATGTCGTATCACTAGAATCCAACTATGAAAGAGATCGAGGACTCGTTGGACAGGAAGAGCCATGAATTCGCGACGCGAGAGAACAGAAATCCATGATAACAAAGGAATAGTGGTTGGATAGGTACTTGTATACAGAAATTCAATAGATCTTTCTCTGTTCCTTTCTAGTTGAGCTATATGAGTGGATCGTGAAGCTAGCAGATTGTCGTCGATCATTGGCTCGATCGCATCATAGGCAGATTTGTGACTAAATTTGTGGTTAATACCTCAGTTAGCTACAGTGAGGCAGAGCGACACTTTTTCAAAGGTCTGCGATGTAAGTACTTGAATTCTTTGAATACCTAGATTAAGATGTTATTGTGAAAAAATGGGTTATGCAGCTACCTTGATGTTTGGAGCTATGTGAAGTGGAAAGACTTACAAGAACGAAGGAAGAAAGGGTCTTGAATATAGCCTGTTGATTTCACCTCCATTGGGTGATGAAGAGGGAGTAGCACAAGCTTCTCTGCGAAGTGAAATTCAGTTAATAAGACAAGGATTCCTACGAATGCCACCTCCACCCACACCACCTCCAACTTCACCAGCATCACCTACGGCTTCACCCATACCACCACCACCTCCACCACAGTTCAACATGGAAAATTTAGTGAAGCTTCCTTTGTTTAAAGGATTGGGAAATGAGGACACAGATCAGTTTTGGTTCATCATGAAAGATGTATGGGAAGCTCAGGGTGTTACAGATGATCACATGAAGAAGGCAACATTGGTTAGTGCTTTCCAGGATCACGCGCTAACCTCGTACATCAAGTACCTTAATGATAACCCAAATGTTGGGGTGGCGGACATCTAGACTGCACTGAATAAAGAGTTCAGTAGGCCTAAATCTGAGGCACAATCGATTGTGGTGTTTAAGGAAATCATGATGAAACCAGGAGAGACACCTTGGGAATTGGATCAAAGGTTGAAATGTAAAATCTACGAAGCTAACATGAATTTAACGGATGGACAGCACTGCGAGTGGTTCGTGGCTTCGCTCCTACCACACCTAAGGGTTGCGCTGTCACAACAGAAGACTACGACTCAGGTAGAGGCCTTGGAGATTGCACGAAACACTGATGCAAGATTTGAATCTGGGGGGTCACGAGGTCCATGCACAGTTGCAAAATCTTTGCCTTGAAATGTAAAGTCTGAAGCAAGACAGAACGGTTCGACCAGAGGTGTGCGAAGAGATATTGTGCCTGAAGTGTAAGGGTCAGGGGCATGATAAAGACCATTTCCTAATCTTTGTGAGCTATATTGTAGGGGAAGGACCAATGCCTTTGAGCCTGGAGGCCTAAGACGGACCAAGTGTGGGGCTTTCGTTGTGGTGTGCTATATGTTAGGTAGCAGGGAAACATACAACGGATAACTGTCATTTGCTGCATAAGTTTGTACAAGCACCGCAACAACTATTTTGCAACTTCTGCAGATCGGTAGGGCATGATGAGCCCAACTGCAGAAGTTATGAATTGATGATGGAAAAAACACTCACCTATAGGGTTTAGGCAAAAATGTTGCCCCGTGACCAAAGCGATGGGATGGCAGGAACAGGCTTTCAGGGGCGCAGACGAGGCCGAGGCAGAGGACAACCTGGCAGAGGTCGGGGTTAGCTAATATGCTACAACTGTGGAGGACGAGGACACTATGCACGTGAATGCACTAACAAAATGTGTCCATCATGGAAATATTATACTTAGTTTGATCATGAGACAGAAGACTGTCCTACGCTGATAGCAAGGATACGCGACAAGGGGGTAATACCACCTCAGCCGACTCAGAACCTACAGATGATGAGTTCTGAGCCTCTTGAGGAGGATCTGAATGTAAATATCGTGCTCCGGTGTGGAATTGCAATGGGTGATGATAAGGGGAAACAGCCTGAAGATAATTCATGGGTTTGCAAAGCTCCGACGAAGAAGGATAAATTTGATTTGGAGCGTACACGTGAAACATTCATGGAAGAAAAGAAGAGCTTTGTTGAGGCATCTACCTCAGAGAGCAATGATAAGCCTGATCAGGAAATGGACCCTTCTATGCTTACGACCTTTCTAGAGACCTGCATGAAGCTATTACGCGATAGCAAGGTTGTGAAGGGGTTACAGGAGCTTATAAATAGATGCGTCAGAAACACTTTGGGTGAACCGCACATGGTACGGAATATAGTTAAGCACAAAGCAAGGATAGGACGTAAGATGAGACTGACCAAGCACATAGAAGAATATGAAATGGATCAGGTTATTTTGAACCTCAAGTTAGACGCGAACGTTTTACCAAGAAGACTTGGGAGCGGATGGGAAGACCCAATTTGTAGTGGTCTCTGATTCAGTTAAGGATGAAAAATCCACAAAAGATCATCCCCATGGGACAGCTGCAAGGAGTAACTATAGATATTGAAGGCATGAGCGTATTGGCTGACTTCATTGTAATATAAATTGTGGATGACATGCATAAAGTTCCATAAATGGAGTCATTTTTGTTGCAGTATGGAAGGAAGTGTTATACCACCATTCAGCGAGAGGCAACCATTTGACCCATTGTGTCTGTTTATCAGATACAAAGTAACAAAGATATCCTTCCAAACATTAGTTTACTATATCAGTTTTCCCATCAGATTGAGGATGATAAGATGAGCTATGAGCTAACTAAGTACCACGACAAGAAAATAATTATGTCCAAAAATTTCCAATGAAAATGGGATCTCTGTCACTTACAATAATCTTTGGGTTTCCATGTAGCTTTTGAATTGTTTCCATAAATGCAGTAGAAACTATACTCGCTTTAAATGGATGAGATAATGCACAAAAGTGTGCATACTTGGTAAGTCTGTCAACTACCACCATGATAACACTCTTTCCTTCCGACTTGGGTAAACCTGTGATAAAATCCATTGAAACCTCCTCCCAACATTGGCTTGGAATGGATAAAAGTTGTAATAGTCTTAAGGTCTTAATTGTTTCAACTTTATTTTGTTGGTAAACCAAACATTCCACCACAAACTTTTGAATATCCAATTTAAGGCCATCCCAAAAAAAATCCTTCTTAACGCTGTGGTAGGTTTTTAGAAATCCTGAGTGCCCTCTTAAGGGAGAGGTGTGCAATTCCCTAAGAATATTTTTTTTTAGTTGGGAATTCTTACATAGGTATAACTAGTCCATGTACCATAACGAATCATTTTTCCAGATAAATGTATCAGATGTATTGGGAAATTGTTGTATCTTTTGAATAAGTGCCCACACTTCCTCTTCATTCTTCCATTCATCCCTTGCTTCATTTATCCAATCTAGTTGGATGATATAAATGGTGTAAAGAAATGCTTCCACATCCTCATCCTTTCTTGAGAGTGCATCTGCCACAACATTTTGCTTCCTTTTTTTGTAGATGATTTCAAAGTCATAACACAACATCTTTGTGACTCATTTTTGCTGCTCTTCTGAAAATAATCTTTGTCCTAAAAAGTATTTAAGACTATCATGATCTGTTTTTACCTTGAAGTGTCTTCCCATTAGGTAGGGTCACCATTTCTTAAGTGCATGTAGTATTGCCAACATTTCCTTCCCATAAATAGCTTTGTGTAAATACTTTCCTTTGATTGGACAACTTTCAAAAACAATGGGTCTTTCTTCTTGCATTAAAACAACACCAATTCCATTTCCCGAGGCATCATATTCCACAATAAAGGTTTTTGTGACGTCTAGTGTAGCTAAGACTGGTGCGTGGCACATTGCCTCTTTAAGATGTTCAAAGGCCTTTATTGCTTCTGGAGTCCATGAAAATGCATTTTTCTTCAATAATGTTGTTAGAGGTGTTGCTATTCTCCCACAATTTTTAACAAACTTGCGATAATACCTTGTCAACCAGAGAAATCCTCATAGATGCTTTATGGATGTGGGGATTTTCCATTCCTTAATGGTTTTAATTTTTCTAGGGTCTATCTGAACACCTTCATGAGATACAATATGACCTAGATATTCCACCTCTTGTACTCCAAAGAAACATTTGGAGATTTTTGCATATAATTTTTCTCCTCCAATAGTTTGAGCACCATGTCAGCATGTTGGACATGATCCTTCCAAGACTTGTTGTAGATTAGTATATCATCAAAAAATACTAACAAAAATTCTCTAAGGAAGGGTTTGAAATGGAATTCATCAAGCCTTGAAACGTAGAAGGTGTATTAGTAAGGCCAAAAGGCATGACCAAAAATTCATAATGACCCTCGTGAGTTCTAAATGTTGTTTTTGGAATGTCTTCAGTCTTCATTCTGATTTGATGATATCTTGAACAAAGATCCAAATTGGTGAAGTAAATTGATCCATGCAATTGATCCAATAACTCATCAATGACAGGGATGGAAAATTTATCTTTAATAGTGAGCTTATTGAGCTCCCTATAATATGGACACATGCGCCATGATCCCTCCTTCTTGTGAACCAATACTACTAGAGCAGAGAAAGAACTTTGACTAGGTTGAATTATACTAGCCTCTAGCATTTCTGCAACCATACATTCAATTTCACTCTTTTGGACATAGGGATATTT
>APFE031516482.1:73071-125138 GCA_000404065.3 Pinus taeda | reverse complement strand
GCATTACAAGATATCATCAGATTCATTTTTTCTTCATCTAGGCTTTGTTCCTGGAGTATATCCTCTTCTTTTGACCTTTCTTGCTCCTTTTCTTCTTCCTCTTCACAATCTATGTAGAACAATTTCTTCTCAGCCACTTATGACCTTTAGTGTATTTACTATCACAACTGTAACAAAGCCCTTTTGCTCTTTTTTCTTCCAATTGTTGTGGTGTCAACCTTATAGGTTGTGGAAGACTAGGGACAACACTTCCATCTTTATAGTTGTGAGTGGTATGCTTCTTGGTTGCTATAATTTTGCTTTCCATTTTTCTTGCTAACCTGAATGCCTTCTCTAATGAATCAGGTTCCCAAAGGCGAACATCATGTTGGATATTATCCTTTAAAGACCCTATGAACACATCAATCCTATGTTCCTCTGGAATATCTTTTACCCTTATGTTCAATTTTTGGAACTCCTCAGTGTGCTCCATTATTGAGCCCTTTTGTTTGAGACTTATCAATTGACTAAAAAAAGTGTTGCTTTTTGTATCCTCATAATCTGCTATCAATTCTTCCGTAAAAATTTCCCAAGTGATTAATTGTTTACAAGAGCAAAGCCATTGATACCATACAAACTGATTTGGTTCCAAATATAAATTTTCCATACGTACCTTTTGTGTGTTTTGCACATTATTGAGATCAAAAAATTGCTCCATCTGTAATATCCATGTTGCGGGATCCTTGCCATCAAACTTCATCATATCGATTTTTGGAATATGGTGGGTCTTCGATCCAACATTAGAGTCTATGGAATCATGATTAACATTTCTTTTGTTCTCATCATGAGTTTCCTTTAGTACCTTTCACCATTAGTGACCATTCCTTGTAGCAACTTATTCATATTTATTGTCAATTCTTCCATCTTATCATCCATGCCATCAATTTTAGCATCCATGCCATTCATCTTAGCATCCATGCCATTCATCTTAGCTTCTATGCCCTTCTTTAAATAATCCATCTTAGCTTCTACGCCTTTCTTTAAAACATCCATCTTAGCTTCTACATATTTCCTTAAACCATCCATCTTAGATTCTGTTGCTTTTTGTGCAAGTGACACTTGTTGCACTTGTTTTTGTAATTTCGATATATCATGTAGCATTTCTTCCTCTTCTTCATGAGTCATGCTACATCTTTCAGGTTCCTTACTAGGTGTTTGCATTTTCTTTCCTTGGGGCATTATTTACCGATAATAATGCTCTACTATGCCCTTTGAATTCCTTCAAAATAAATTTCAAACCAATCTTAAGCAAAAATTTAAAAGAATCTACACACCTTTTTTCACTTTTTAGGAGCTCGATATTGCCTCTGATGAATCTCTGTGCATTCAAATCATCCAGTTCTGAAATTGTGACCTGCAGTAGCCCTCTGTGTCCTCTTTCCAATGCCACTAGTCTAATCCAAATTGGATTCTCCAAGGAAGCGTTATGCGAAATCTCCCACAGTGACCTGATTATCGACTAGTTCGGTAGGGCGAACTTGTATGATGTGCCACGAGTCCCTGTTTTGTCTTTTGGCTCTAAAAATATATATACAAGAAACTACAGTCCGTCCTCTTTCTACACCTTCTTACGAAATGTCAATACAATGCTCAGAGAAAACGTTATGATGATTTTCCCCAGGTCACCTGTTTGGAATGTAATTAAGGAGTCTGCAAAAAGACCAACTTCCTCAGATCATATCTCCACAAATATAGCGCAAAATGCTTTGAAATTTGGCCACGAGATTCAGCGCAATGTCTTCTCAAATGGGTTTTTTTTTTACCTTCTGAAACATCGCAGAAAAAAAAATTATTGTGAAAATTCCACGATGACCTGTTTGGAGCAACGAAACCCTAGAATCCAAAGCTCTGATACCAAATGTTATGAAACTAGCTCAAGAAAAGATAGAAAAGATAGATCAACGCCTTATAATTCAGCCTCTTCAAGGGGGAAACCTCCTTTACATTAATAAATGAACAATCTTGGATGATACAAATGACAAAACCCTCCTTTCTATATATAGGAGTCTAAAGAGTCACAATATAAACCAGCCGACCTAACAATAATAATATAAAGCCACAAAAATAACAATAGAGGGATTCTATGGGGCACAGTGATAACAATATGGGGGCAATAGGGGCACAACAATATTAATAAGGGGTACAACTACAATAGTAATGGGGTAATCACTAGTATTATAGGGACCCAACATTGTCAAATGCTCTTTTCCTTAATTTTGACATATATATGTTCAACACTTCCATTGCATGTGCAATATCTGATCTAGTACAAACCATTACATATGACAAACTTCCAACCAAATTGACATATGGAACACAATCCATGTCATCTTCCTCTTCCTATGACTTGGGACATTTAATTTGTAGAAAACTTTACACTTACAAGAATAGGCACCTTTACCATTTGCATTCTTGCATATTAAACCTCTGCAATGTTGTTTCGACATACATTCTCTTATTTAACCAAAGTTTCCTATTTGTCTGATCTCTTCTAATTCCTATTCCCAAAATTGATCTAGATTGGATCATTATATTGTTTTTCATCCATATCAATGCTTTTGGAGTGGAAAAAGTGGAGGAAATCAACTCATAGGACCATTTTTACAGGTGGGGCCCAGTTTGGCAAATTGGAATATGAAACCTTCCAGGAGAATTTGGAGGCAAAAAATGGATTTTTTTGGAAATAAAAATTTGTTTTTATTTTGAAACACCTTTTTTTCCTATTCTACACACAAATGTCTTTCTAATGATGCAAAAATTGCCTCAATTGGAGTCCATATGCAAAAGTTATGTCACTCATAAGTTAAAATTCTTGTTTTCACCACTATAATTTGAGAGGATGCGGCGTTAGCCCCCATAACTCATGGAAAAGGGGCTACCTACATGATTATGATGAAGAAGAATTTAGAAAATTCAATATTGGAACTCTAGTTAAGAGATGAAGGAACCAAACCTAACCACTAGTAGGCTATCAGGTTGTGTTATAACCGAGCCATTAGTAAGAAACGGGGTTCCATTATTTTTTAGTGTATTTTGTTCCATAGATGAATATAGTAGCTGAGAGGGATAGGAGAGAACACATGGAGAAGATATTTGTACTGTAGTAGCTCACGGTCCATAAGCCTTACTTCTTTGTACTTGCAACCATTTTCTATTCAGAGAAAGAGAGCATATTTGCCTCACCTTCCAGTTGGGTTTTCTCCAGAAAAAATTTCCAAGGATATATCTTGTGTCAAATTTGTTTTGTGAGTTTTTATTTCATTGTTCTCTATTTCTACTTCAATTTTAATTTGCATGCATCCATAATAAACAATAATCTAGAAATCTCGAAATCTAAAGAGGAATAAACCCTAATAATGTAGATTTTCAGATTTTTAAGTATGGCTTTATCAAATTTGTTGTGATGAACTATCCAGTGGAATATCGATAGCAGTCTACATATCAAAAATTAAATTTGCAACATCGACTTCCTTCATGTTAAATCTAAAGGACAATTAAATTTCACTTCCTAGATGATTTCCCTGTCATTTCCAATCTGCAACATATCATCCACATACAAGATTAAATAAATAACATGATACCCATTAATTTGAAGTATACACTAATCTTCCTTACTCCTTTCAAAGCCAAGTTCCAATATAAAAGAATCAATTTTTTTGATACAACAAACTTGGTGATTACTTTAAAATATAGGGACTTTCTCAACTTGTATATTAGCTCTTTCTTTCCTTTCACAACAAAACTTTATGGTTGCTTCATGTAAATTTCTTCTTCTAGATACTCATGCAGGAATGTTTTCTTTACATCCATGTATTTTACTTCAATATCAAAAGCAACAACAATAGTAAAAATAAAGTTAATATAATTTAACGTGGCAATAGGAGAAAATATCTCACCAAAGTCAATTCCCTCTACCTATGAATAACCTTTTGCTACTAGCAAAGCTTTTTTATTTCTCCACTTTTCCTTCTGCATTCAGTGTCTTTTCAAACACTCATTTGTTTCCAATAGGATTTATTCCAATTGGAGGCTCCACTAGACCCCAAGCCTCATTCTTTTCTAATGATGCCATTTCTTCAACCATGGCCTTTTTCTAGAATTTTTCATCCTTTGAATCCACTTCCTCCCTAACAATTCTAATATAATCATTGATAATAAACAAAGAAAAAATGAATGGAAATTAGGTGGAGTATACCTTTCTAGTTGCCTTCTTTTCCAAATCAATATCCTAAATACCAGAGTATGTTGTTGTTCCTATTCTTTGTATTTACAATTTTTCTTGTTATGCCCCTTTTTCCGCATCTCCAACCTACCTTTATGAATTTTCCTATAGATTTAGAATTTCCTCTAGATTTAGATCTCTCACTTGAGGAATTATATTTATTTCTATTCTAGGAGCATTATCTTACAAATATGTAATCTAATTTCTAACTTTCCATATTTTTCTACCTCATCTCCTGCAATAATAAGGATGAGACTATGTCATTGAAACTTAAATTAGTTTCAGTACTACTTATGGAAATAACTAGAGTATCCCACAATTCTAGTAAAATGCACAACAAAGTTATACACATATCTTCAAATGAAATCTTAATATCAATAGATGATAACTAACTTACCATAGTATTGACAACATTTAGATGCTTTTTCATCAAATATCCATTCTTCATCTTCAAGTTATACAATTTTTTCCATAAGAAGAAATTTTTATCTAAGTACTAAGTCTAATACAAAGTCCTTAACTTGTTCCATAATGCCTTCATTGTAGCTTCTCCTAAAACATTTAGTAATATTGAATTTGGGAGACACAATCATATTATTCTCTTTGCCTTCTAATCCAACTTGGTCCAATTTTCTATCAACATCCCTAATGATATGATACCTAGATCAAAAACAATCCATTGATCTTTCTCCACCAACAAACCTTTCATTTTGAGTTTACACAACTCAACACTATTCCCATTGAATTTCTTGATCTCTATATTTAAACTAGTCACCATTTCTTTTTACCATAAGAATTAATTTTCTATATATCCCTCTATAACATAGTCTACCATAGGCTTAAGCCAAACACCTTAGCCAAAAAAGTGTTCCCTTGAAGCCAAAATTTATTTGACAGCAAATGTAGGTTTTAATCCTATAAAATTAATTGCTGCAAATAAATTATTAATAAAATAGAGAATATGCAATGGAAAGCACACACATTAACATAGAGAATTTACCCTAGAAACCCAAACTAGGAAAATCAGAGAAAAAAAAAAAGACAACAACAACATTATATACTTCTTTCCGGCATTACAATACTATATATATATCTATATATATATATATATATATATATAATATATATGGTGGCATTAATAAATTGCCAATCCATTTTCACTAGATTAGAATATAATTGTAGTTCCTTAACCAAAACTACAAAATCATGGGCTAACCATCACACACCATAAAATTGTTAAAAGAAAAAATTGTGTTGAAAACCGCTAAAAGTAGATGAAAAAAACTACCTAACTTTTTCAAAGGCACAACCTCCAAACCCCTACATAAGAGGGCTTTTTCCCCACTGCAACACTTCCTTGTTGCGCTTAACATTGTTGGACAATTGATATTGTTTGTATTGCTAGTGGAAGTAAGTATGTCGGCGTTGATGTCAACAGTCATGCTGGGAGATCAAGTTGGGTAGTTGGCATTATCAGACAGTTAGCAATTGTGTTAGCATTGATGTCAACTAGATCAACATGGATGTATATGCTAGCATGATGTTAGGAAAGACAACATTGATGTCTACTAGGCTAGTTGTGACAACAATTGATGCTAGCAATGATTTTCTTGATGTGTTAAACTCAAGGGGAGTCCCATGGTTGTTGCAGTGCTCTATAGAGAATCATCACAGTAGTAGGCCTATTGGGGAAGCCATAAAATGATGGATATGATGGTTGGGAGTCCCAGAATTTAGAGGAGATTTTGCCTCAAGAGGTCAGCTCAGATACTCTTAGAGTTAGCACAGTTGGTTAGTGCTCGGAAATAGATTTCCAACGAGATGTGGAAGTCCATAAATGACCATCAGGATCAAAAGTTATTCATATATGAAGTAAGGACCTTGAAGCCATTAGGAGAAGGAAGAATTTTGAATATCGAAAGTAGGCCAAATTTCAAACCCTGAATTTTGGACCCTCGGACTTCGAGACATCGGAAAGGCTGAATCTCGGAAGGCTGAATTTCAAAGGTCGAAGCCTTGGGAAATCAGAGCAAGAAGAATATTAGGGAGCAGGAAGAACATAAAAACCTCAAATATCGGAAGGTCAACATATGGGAACCTTGGAGGTTCGGTACATCAAAATTTTGGAGTTTCATAACTCCTTGTTAATTGTATTCTTTTGAAAGTGTCGAGGGTTGCGGGGAGCAATATTTACAAAGGATTCTGTCACAAAACCAAAGAACTAGGGACCCCTTCTCTCTCCTCGGAAACGATACATGGCAGTAGGTGATTGATCCTCAAGAGCTGGTGGTGGAAGATGATATCAACATGACATGGCAGTCAGAATCAACACTATTGGGTGGCCTAATGGGGAAAATTTGGGTGACACATGTCACCAATAAGGAGACGCCACGTGGATTGATGACAAGAGAATGATGTCATTTCGAGGAAGTAAATATTGGAGGTCAAGATTTCATAACTCCTATATAATTGATTTTTAAGAAATTCATGATACTAGGGACCTTTGATGTTGTTTGGCACTTGATCGTAGAATCCTAAAGAACCAAAGTTGCAAAGAAAGGATTAGCACCTAAGTGCTATGGAGATGCCACATGGGTATTTCAGACCTAGAGATTCGTAACTCCATTCTAATTGAATTTTGAGAAAACTTCTTATTCCTGGGGTCTCCGATGTTGGTGGTGCTTGGTTGTGGAAGCCCAAATAACTAAGGGCACATAGAAACTACACAAGAAGATAGGCCCTCAGTGGGATATTTAAGGCCTTAGCACCTAAGTGTTATGCCAACGGACACAGCGCCCAATCCCATGGAGGTAATGTGATAAGCAGAGAAGCAAAAGGGGCAAAAGGTTAGGCTTGGGATTTCAAGATCTCGTGATTTCGTAAGCTCATGTTCATAAAAAGTTACGATATGTGGGGGCTCCAAAATTCCAATACAGTGGTGTATGAAGCTATCGATCATAACACATGGTCCCATGGTGGAAAATCAATAGGGGGTGAAGCATAAGGGGCTAAAGGCCAATCAAAATCTTATGATTTCGTAATTTCCATCCTTAGTAAAGTTACGAAATGATTGTGCTCTAATACAATAGCACAAAGGTGTATGGAAGATGAATGAGTTAGCAACTAAAGAGTAAATGTGCATAGTAAGGTTGGTTGTCAGAATAAATGGCAGCTAAAGAGATCGTTGGGTCAAGGAAGAAAGGACCACAATTGTGCATAATGATTTATATGGAGTTTGTCAGTAAGTTGAGACGAGTCATTGTTTAGTCAATTTAGTGCCCAATTGCTTGCATGAATTATCAACCGAGGTTTGTAAGATGATGAAGTGTAGTGCACTATATGTGCTTAGTTAACCCTTCCTACTTCGTTGTTTTGTATTTTTATATTGTTTTGGGGGTTTCTGTTCTTTGATTCCTAATGATGTACAAACTGAATTATGAGAAACTGAATCTAAACTTCCTAAAGGTGAACCAAGAACTTAAAACTAGTCAAAATCTAAGTTAAAAGAAGGAAAACGGAGCATCTGTCCTATCTTGTCATTAATCCTAAGTCATGAATCTGATTCTTAGAATTAAGAGGTGAAGTTGTGAGGCATGCTGAAATAAATACAGAGAATGAAATTAACTGAAGTACTTCTAGTTGCTCTATCCTTCAATTTTGAAAGATAACCTTCTTGAGATGGAATACAAACAACTTTTTGTACTTCATGATCTATGGAACTAAATAAAAAAATGCAGAAGGTAACTGATCGGTTTAAACCATTGTGTAAAGTGAATGTTAACCATTTAGTTTAGGATGGTTATCACCTTGAAATGGTGATCAAAAACTATATGGTCTCGAACTCCCTCCAAAAGAATCCTCCTCACTCTCGCCACACATTTCTTCCATTCCGTGAATTCTTGGGCATTAGCTGTTTTTGGCTTGGGGACTTCTTGATCAATGAAGTCCTTCAAACCATTTTCCTCTAATACCGCTTCCATGTGATCCTTCCATGCTATGTAATTCGAGCTCCCATCCAGGGCATACTCGAGTCTCAAGCCATTGAACGACATTGGTGAACTTTGAGATGCGATAAGAAATCGATTTTGTACCTACAATCAATAACTTCAAACTTTGAACTTCTACCTTCTTTATATACTATTCTCTGCTTTGATCACCTTTTCTCAGATACCATGTAGAAATTCTCACTATAGATTAAACTGATTATGCAATGTACTAAAGAAAATATATAATCTACTTCTACAATCAAACTTGTGGAAGCTTAATCGATTTGAGCAAGATCAACCAGAACACGTATAACAGAGAAGAAGAAACAATCACACATGAAACACAGAAGATACTCTGGGGAAAGCCTCAGCTAAAAACCCTGCTATCTGTATTATCATACAAGTGGAAATATCTCAGGATTACACAAAGCTTTAGCTCTCAAGCTATCCAGCTCTCAGTACAATCCCTCACTGCTGCTCATAGACAGAATAGACAACACATATGCCTTCTCCTCTGTCCTCCAAGCCTCCTATTTCCTTGCGCAATTTCTCATGGGTTCTCTAGCTGTAACCTGTGTGATTCTCACCCCACACACTACTCTAACCTCTATAGTAACTGCGCAAACCTAAAGGAATGAATTCCTTCTACATGCAAGAGATATTCACATGGGAATATTCTAGCGACTAATAGTACATTTTCCATGCCTTTAATCTCAACTAGGTCTCTATCTGAACTGACATGCATGAGTTATTTATGAGAGAATATTTAGTTATCTGGAGAACACTAGTTGCATGCATGCATGCATTAACTGACTGAACTCTCAATTAGTTCCACAAACTGTTTGGAACTAATCTAACTAGACTTAACTCAATTAACTGAGCTAACTAATTACAACTCAAATACAACTCAACCTTATCTCCTTAATTAAGGGATAACTTCCTCAATCAAAGGGATAACTGTTGCATGTCTTCACACAAAGACTTCATGTTTGAATTCCTTCAACAAATTAACTCAAGATGAATTAATTAATTATTTTTCAAACAACTAGTGAGACTAAATTCAAATTTTACTTCTTAATTTTAATTCAAGGACAAATTAAAATTGGAATATATCCTGAAATGATATTTAAAGCAATGTTATTTTTAGCATTTCTTGTTGTTATTTTCAACACTCCCTCTCAACAAGAAAGGGATTATCTGCCACCCCGATCCTGTCTCTGTGGAACTTGAATTTACACTTTGACAATGCCTTAGTCAAAATGTCAGCATCTTGCTCATCAATTGAAATATACTGCAACAACATGATCCTCCTTGCCACACAGTCTCTAAGATGATGATATTGAATGTCAATATGCTTGGACCTGTCATGAAATATTGGATTCTCAAAGAGTTTGATAAAACTCTGATTATCACAATAGATCATTGTTGGATCCATCCTCTGGTCAAACAAACCAACTAGAATTTTCCACATCCAAATAGCCTCGCATGTTAACTAACTTGTAGCCATGTATTCAGACTCTGCTAAGCTTAGTGCAACTCAACTCCGTTTCCTGCTGTACCAAGAAACTATAGTTGAACAAAGGTTTAAAATTCCTCCTGATGTGCTCTTCCGATCTGATGGACTCCCTGTCCAATCTGCATCTGTGAAGCCTTGAAGCTTCACTCCCTCTAGCCGCCTGTACCATAATCCATACTGAGATGTGCCTCTTGGGTATCTCAAAACATGCTTCGCTTCCTTAAAAGTAGTGCATGATACCCATGTCTTTCAACTCAAACTCTCTTGCAAGATCCTCCTTGCAAGACATCATCAATTGATCATCACCTGTCAATATTAGATCATCAACATAAATAACAATTATCAACTACTTACCTTCCACCATGATGTGGTACAAGTTTGCATCCTCTTCACTCTTCGTGAAGCCCAACCCGGTGAAGTAGTTGTCGATCCTGGTGTACCAAGCACGAGGTGCTTGCTTCAGCCCGTACAAAGCTCTCTTGAGCCGACACACATGCAACTCATGATCAAAGGTCTCAAAACCTTCCAGCTAGTCTATGTAAACCTCTTCCTCAATCTTGCCATTGATGAATGCAGTCTTCACATCCATCTGATGGATCTTCCAACCCATCTGTGTTGATAGTGCCAACATTGATCTGATAGATGAGTACCTTGCTACAAGGACAAAAGTCTCATCATAGTCGATCCCCTCAACCTGTGAGAAACCATGGACAACAAACCTTTCCTTATGTTTCTCCACACTACCATCAACAACTTTCTTTACCTTGTAAATCCAACAGGAACTCACAACTGACTTGTTCTCCAGTCTTGGAACCACATCCCAAACATTGTTTCGAACTATGGAGTCATACTCCTCCACCATAGCATCAACCCAAATTGGCTACTGCACTGCTTCCTCAAAGGAAGATGGTTCAATCTCTACACATTCCCCAACAAGGGCCATGTAACTAATCTATCACTCAGGTGACCTCCTCTATTTGAAATGAGAAGATGGCTCTCCCATATTCTCTCTTGCATCCATAAATAATCTATAAGCTTCCCTTGAGTGCTTCTGCTCATCTCTAGAAGACTCTTCTTGAGTGGATGTCTCCACTCCTGGAACCTCTGCATGCGGTTGCTCTGCATCAATTTGAGGCTTCTCCTCCTTAGGAACCAAAATTTCCTCCTCTGACTGCAACTTGAGCTCCCTCTCAAGGGAAGATCGCATGGCCTTCAGCTCATCGAACTTAAGATCTCTGCGAACCACTATTCTCTGACTAGTAGGAAAATACACCCGATAGTTGTGGGGAGTATCAGCATACCCCACAAGTATCCCCAACACTGGTGTCGGCTCTAGCTTCTTCCAGGCATCCTTGGTCACATGGAAATAAATCGATGAGCCAAATATCCTGAAGTGACCCACATCTGGTCTCTTCCTAGAGAAAGCTTCCTTTGGTGTCTTCATCCCAAGTATGCAATGCAAGCTTCTATTCTGCAAATAAACTATTGTGTTGTATGCCTCAACCCACAAATGAAGGTTAGCCTTGGTCATGTAGCATTGCTTGAGCTGCCCCCACAATCATTCCATTCTTCCTCTCGGCCACCCCATTCTGTTGTGGGTTATGAGGTGCCATCAATTCCCATTTAATTCCTTCTGCTACACAAAAGTCCTTAAACTCTTGAGAGACATACTCTCCGCCATTGTTGCTTCACAAGGCCCTAATCTTCTTTCTTGATTCTTTCTCAACCAAGGATTTCAACTCTCAAAACCTTGAGAAGGTTTGATCCTTCTTCTGCATGAAATAGATCGAGCATTTATGAGAAAAATCATCAATGAAAATCACATAATACCTTTGTTTAGCAGTGGAGGCTGTCGAGAATGGTCCACACACATCTGTATGAACTCACTCCAAGATTGCTTCAGCTCAACTGTCTCGATCATGAAAGGAATATTTTGCATACTTACCTAAGGTACAACCTTTGCATGTGTCCACTTTCTCAAGTTTACCTTTGGGAAGTCTGGTATAAATCTGCTTCATAATCTTCAAGGCCCCATGATGTAAGTGGCCCAACCTTCTATGCCATAACTCGCCAATATCTTGGCTTTGCACCAATTCTGCTTTGGAACTAAATGCAGTACAGTCATCTACCTCCAACTTGTAGAGATTCTTCACTCGAATCCCAATCCTCTTAGTCTAACCCATGGCTATGTGTCTCAGGAACGCCTTTCCTTTACTGAAGACTACATCATAGCCTTTGTTTTCCAACATCGCACTGATACCAAGTTTTCCTTCAGTCCAGGCACATACTTTACATTATTCATGGTGAGAGGAGCGTCATGCTCCCTCTGAAACACAATCGTACCTTCACCTGAAACACGGTACTTTCCATCATCGCCCATCTCTATGCACATCTAGAGGTCTTTCTCCTCCAAGGTACTGAATAAACTCTTATCACCAGTCATGTGAATGAGGCTTCATTATCTAGGTACCAAACACAACCCACCATCGATGAAACCATGCATGCGATGAGGGTAAAATCCAATTCGAACTGTGAGGCCAGTGCCTCACCATCTGGTCCTTTCAAGGATCCTTTCTTGGATTTCTTCAATGGATAATTAGTTGCATAATGGCCCACCTCATGACAATTAAAACATCTCACTTTAGATTTGTCAATCTTCTTCCCACCATGGGAAGAACTAGCTTTGGAATGGGAAGCCTTCCCTTTCCCTTTCCATGCCTTACTTGCTAGGCTATATTTTCTTCATCATCATGCTTAGATGAAGAACCATCTCTGGTGCTCCTCCTGATCTCCTCCTACATCAGATCTGACCACAGTCATTCCCGATCTGGTAGTTTCAATCTTCCATTCATTGAGTCTTGGTAGCTATGTCAGGTCTTAGGAAGACCGAGGAGAGCAAGACTCACCATATCATCATCAGCTGTCATGATTCCTAACTTCCAAGCTCAGCTCCGTAGGTGGTGAGCTTGTTTAGATATGTAGAGATTGTGTCGCCCTTTTGACATTTGATTTTCCGAAGCTTGTCCTCCCGTGCTAGTTTCCTTTGGTCGTTGTTGTTCTGATATAGGTCCTTCAATGTCTTCCACATTAAAAATGGAGTCTCCTTCCCATGGAGACTCGAGACAATATGGCCTCGAACTCTCTCCAAAAGAATCATCCTCGCTCTCGCCACACATTTCTTCCATTCCACCAATTCTTGGACATTAGCTGCCACTGGCTTGGGGACTTCTTAATCAATGAATTCCTTCAAACCATTTTCCTCTAATACTGCTTCCATGTGATCCTTCTGTGCTATGTAATTCGAGCTTCCATCCAGGGCATACTCGAGTCTCAAGCCATTGAATGCCATTGGTGAACTTTGAGATGTGATAAGAAATCGATTTTGTGCCTACAATCAAGAACTTCAAACTTCAAACTTCTCCCTTCTTTGTATACTGTTCTTCGCTTTGATCACCTTTGCTCCAATACAATGTAGAAATTTGCACTTTAGATTACACTAATTATGCAATGTACTAAAGAAAAATACTTAATCTATTTCTACAACCAAACTTGCAGAAGCTTAATTGATTTGAGCAAGATCAACAAGAACATGTATAACATAGAAGAAGAAACAATCACACATGAAACACAGAAGAATACTCTGGGGAAAGCCTCAGCTAAAAACCCCGCTATCTATATTATCATACAAGTGGAAATATCTCAGGATTACACAAATTTTTAGCTATCAATCTATCCAGCTCTCAGTACAATCCCTCACTACTGCTCATAGATAGAATAGACAACACATATGCCTTATCCTCTGTCCTCCAAGCCTCCTATTTCCTTGCGCATTTTCTCCTGGGTCCTCCAGCTTTAAGCTGTGTGATTCTCACCTCACACACTGCTTTAACCTCTGTAGTAACTGCACAATCCTGAAGGAATGAATTTCTTCTGCATGCAAGAGATATTCAAATGGGAATATTCTAGCAACTGATAGTACATTGTCCTTGCCTTTAATCTCAACTAGGTCTCTATTTGAACTGACATACAGGAGTTATTTATGAGATAATATTCATTTATCTGGAGAACACTAGTTGCATGCATGCATACATTAACTGACTGAACTCTCAATTAGTTCCACAAACTGTTTGGAACTAATCTATCTAGACTTAACTCAGTTAACTGAGCTAACTAATTACAACTCAAATACAACTCATCCTTATCTCCTTAATTAAGGGATAACTTCCTCAAACAAAGGGATAACTGTTGCATGTCTTCACAAAGACTTCATGTTTGAATTTCTTCAACTAATTAACCCAAGATGAATTAATTAATTATTTTTCAAATGGCTGGTGAGACTAACTTCTAATTTCAATTCTCAATTTTAATTCAAGGACAAATTAAAATTGGAATATATCCTGAAATGTTATTTATAGCAATGTTATTTTTAGCATTTCTTGTTGCTATTTTCAACAAGAATACCTCTTGGCGAACCAAGAAGTACGAGTAGGCAACCTCCCCGAATGTTGTGTTCAGTGTATCACATTTGCAAGGCGGCCGACTCGGCTTCCTAAGGATAAAAGGGTTGCAGCCTAGTGGGGTCTCCCATTATATACTCAACGGTATGGGGAGCACAAATACGTACTAGTGCTGTCTAATGCCAAAGCTAACAATAGCTGCTAGGTTTAAAGATGTCAGAACACGTCTCTAGCCTAGACCTTCTAGATATGATCGTTAATGTTAAATGCACGTTAGGTTAATTGAATTCATTTTAAAGATGATCTTGAGTTATGTTTCAATTTTCAGGTCTTAATGATGTGACTCGAAAAACCTTAAATGCAACTAAATGAGACAAGACCCTTTCAATTCGATGAAATGCCTACACTAGAGAGGGTAGAAACTACTCAGTCAAATGCAAACAATCAACAATTGAAAGCAAAATGATCTTTCACTACCTTACTTTTTCAAAAAATATACTAATGAAAAATGCATTCCAATTCCTAATTTCCTGACAAGCACTTATCTATTAGTCCTTTCAAAAACAAAAACTTATCTTCCTTTTCCAAATGTTGATGCGATTCTAGTCTTTTAATGATGCAAGTTATCGTAACATAATTATGCAACAAGCTAGAATTTCATACTTTTTCATGAAACAATGAAACAAACTTTTCGCATACAATCTTTCAGTGAAAAATTTCTCGAGACAATAAGCTCTCCAAGCAAATGAAAACATGAAAAGAGAAGTTCATTTAAATCAATGAAACACCGACTTTACCAAACACAAGACAGGCAAAACAATCCATGCCCGAAAAGAAACATTTAGGCAATCAAATGAAAACTTTCCGAACTTGTGCAAAAAGAGGCCAAAATCATAAAAAGGACAAAAAACAAAATGCAAAGAGTAAGCACACCTACAACCTGACTTAGTGAGTTCGCAAACTGCTGAATGGATGACCAACTAGATGCCCTAGTGTCGCTAGCCACTTAATGACTCAATCAATGAAGTAGAAAGATGAGAAGCCAACAAGCAAACAAAACCAATAAAGAAAAGTAGCTTTCTAATCAGGGAGAAAATGGTCCAAAAGGCTTACGGGGTCAAAACCACAAGAGCAGAACACACTGGCCAAGATTGGGGTCAAGCCTTAATATTTACTTATAGGCATCGGCGCGACTGCCTTATTGACAACAAGCACCAGAGGTTGGTCGATGCGACTCTTTCTCAACAACCCACGCTAGTCGACGCAACTATCAACGAATTAAGTGCACTAATCAAGGGAGCTAAGGAAAAATAAAATAAAAATTGAAACAGGGACCAGATATGCTACTATGAATTTTAGACTCAGACCAGTAAGCAGGAGAAAATAAATAGAACCAAAGGGAAAATGCAGAACTAGAAAAGTTCTGACGAAATCATGAAATCCACGGCAAACAAAAGGATGGGATCCCCAGCGGAGTCGCTAATTTGTGGTGAAGTAAAATTATAAGTGTGAACGAATGAATTCCTTTAGCCCGATAATGGGTCTAGCCGCAATAGATACATTCTATGGAAGATTTCCTTATTTTAGAATCAATCAAGAGGGCCTACCTCTTGGTCCACTTATCCTATTTGATGATGTCCTCACTTGCTTGCTCCAGCTATCTCTCGCTTCCTTCTTCAAGTTCTTGAAACAAGTAAACAAAAAACATGATGATAGGAAAATTGCAATTCAACCTACTTAACAATTTAAGAAACATTAAGCCATGAATATGTAATATTACAAAACGTGTAGGAAATCAATCGATAGTTGCATATATTAATATCAAAGAGAGATTACAACCATTCATCTCGACGTTGTAGTCTTCCTCTGACAAGACCAGGTTCCCACACACTTCTGTTAGCATTCCATAATGGCCTCAATCAACAATAGTTTTAAAGATCTTCCCTTTAGGCTTCACTCCAAACCAAATCACACTTCTCCCTCACACAATTAGATAGCTACAACTAGTAATAGCTTGTTGTCTACTCCAAACCAAAATAGTATAAGCACACTAATATCAACACTTTAACTTTGTGACTAGCTTGTGCTTGGGAAGAAGGGAGGTTTATATAGGAAATACAGATGGGAGATGGATCCTCTTCTCGTGGGAAAAAGACTTATCCCTTGAGGTAGTTCCATCATTATAAGGGAAAGGAGCCCAAACTATCATCCTCGACCCCGTCCAACCAAACCATTTACCAAACTTTTGTTACGAAGCTTTGGCTCTAATTCAAAAAACTTTCCATAATAGGACCGATGCGATTGGAACACAACTCAGTTGCTCTGGTTGGCACGAGGAGTAGTGCTAATCTCTACACATCAACACGAGGGAGACAAAGGCCATTAGCATTGGTCTTGTAAACTGGTTAAAATAGAATTTTTAGGGGAAATGGTGCAAAAGGGAATTTATCTTCTCATGAATAGGTACACAATGGGAGTTTCTTCATGAAGGCAAAGCATGTGGGGTTCACTGTAGAGGTCCTCCAGGATCAAGGAACAGGGAGTACAGGGACTGTGACAAAATGTTGTGTAACAGGAAGGTTTTGGTCTTATATCATGATGGATATGCTGCGTAGTTGTCAATGTTTTGGTACTTAGGGATATGGAACAGGAAGTGAATAGGAGGTGTGACAAAATAATTTGTAATAGATGCCCCCTAAAGCATGAAGGCAGAACAAGGAGTGTTGGCTGAGATTATTTACAAGTCAATGCAAGGACTTGAACAACATTGTCAGGAGACCTGCAAATCAAGCATATACATATACATATACATATATGACATCTCTGATTAACATGCCTAGTGATAAATGAATAGGCATCTAATGATACATGAATCCACGGTATGGACACAACCATCCAAATAGAAGGGATCATGTGTATGGATCCACGTTATGGTTGCAACCATCTTAATAAAGAGGATCATATATATGGACCCATGGTATGGTCGCATCCATCTGTACAGAGGAAAACATGTGTACAATCATGAACAACTCATAACTCCAAGCAACATGTATTTTATGAGACAAAATCTAGGGTCTTGTGCTCTGTCTCAAGCCGACCAATGTACAAATTCTAACATGTGAATAGATGTGTCGAAGTTAAACATGATAGAAAACCACCTGATTACCACTCAATGATGTAAAGTGTTAACAGGCACGAGGGAAACCACCAAGAATGACAATGGCTCTCAAGGTATAATCAGCACAATCCATGAATTTGAAAAAGGAAGCTGAAGATGAACACCTGTGGAATCATCCAATTGAAGGCCACTAATGTAAACCTTTCGTCAAATGCGATGAACTTGTCATTGAGGCAAGCAAGATCTAATGTATTGGAGGGGAATTTCTAGATCATCTTCCCAGATAATGAGCTTAAGTCAACAAGAAGTGATTCATTGAAGGAGGGCCATAATGAATCCCACATCATTGAAAAAAAACTAAATGATGTAGTAAAGTAGATAAGTGTGATCTGGGACTATGGCAGAAAGTCAGACAACATATAAGTAGTAAAGAATTGTAGATAGGACTTCTCTTGAACATATCGGTAACACAACTCTAGAGTTTTGTAGTATTTGAGTCAACATAGGATCATAGGTCATGCTGACAAAGTGTTATAATCAGATGAGAGGCAAAATAGATTTCCCAACCCTAAGAAGGCAAGTGACTAAGTGAGGATGTCCCAAACCTGACACGAGCAAAAAATTAGTGTCATGTTCAAGAGCAACATGTTGCCTTTACAGAATACAAGAGATGATCACTTTCACTTTTCCCCCATCCATTTCTAGTGAGTACCCCATTATTTTTTATCGCAATATTGAAGGCGAACATATTCTTTCCATATAAGTTCATCCTTTGGATGAGTACATCCTAATAATTTTTACGAACCCTAGGAAGGAGAAACTTGGTCTCATCATGGTGACAATTCCTGCGTCATTTATGTTTTATGAGTCTGACGAAGGGGAAACTCGACATATTTTTCATGTTTAGAAAGTTTGCAAAAATAAGTGGAAAAGAAAACTCCAAAGGTCCCTTTTTGTAAATCGTCTCTTGAACCCGAAAAGGTAAAAAACAATATCCAAGAGAACCTCTTAGCCATGTTCGACTAATGTTTTCCTTTTTCATACAATAGTCTATCTCAGTCTGGAACAAGGTTAAACTTATATTAAGTAGATGTCATTTCATTTACTTTAATGAGTTCGAAACGACAATTACTTGATAATCTTTTCATTTTTCGAGAGTCAGAAAAGAGCTTAAAGATGACTCCATGGGGTCACTTTTTTGTTTGTTTTTGACAAGTATGAAAAAAGTGTTAAAAGAAAACTCATTGAATCAGTCAAAATAAATCACCATCACCAAGTATGCATGACCTTTTGCTGCATAAGGAAATGCACATTATCGATTTCGAGGAAAAATGTTAAAACATGAGTGAAATATGCCCTAATTTGGTAAAAATTATTATTTAAAATTTATAAAAAGCCCAAAAAGTAAATCATTTTTACCATTTCACCAATTTGTAAATCTGAGAGAATTTTACCTCGATTTTCAAGTAAGGAATATGATCAATCCCAGACACCATTCACCAATCTGTCTATTGCAAGTAAGAGATCTATCCTTCCCTTCATTTTGGTACTCATTTCATGTATTTTAATCCGTAGATTAGGTTGCAAAGAGGATTTGCAAAAAAATTATGTCAAGGGCGATCAATGTGGGTTTTACTCATCGAACCCGCATTGGTCACCCTATGGTCAACGAGGCCATCACATTAATAGCACGTGAAAATTTACACACAGGCGTGCTTGTGCCGAGGTAACGTGTTTTTGTGAAATCCTCCATGTTAAATGGTTTTTCTTCAAAAAAAATCCCAAGGAAGCTCATGAAATGTTGTTTTATTGATTGTCCATGGGATAATAAATCCAAAATGGTGGTTGAATGGAAAGAAAGAGGAGATGAAGCTAAATACCATCGAGTATCTCAAGATCTAAATTATATTGATTCCCTACGAGCATGTGGGTTTCTCAAGTTCTTCAGGATTCTTGGGATTAGATCCTAGCATGAGTTATTATAGAATTTGATTAGTTGGTGGGATGTGGATCACCAACTATTCATGATTGGGGTCTAAGAACTCTAAATATATGCCACAGACAATTATTTCATTACTGGCTTGTCTAGAAAGGGACAACAAATTCAATTGTTTGGTTTGTGCACTAGAGGAGAGAGCACAAATATGTTGATTGCAAGGCATTGTCTAGGGACTAAAGACCCAAAGTGGGAAGATAGATATAAATACCATCACAAATCTCCCACTATAAATAATCCTGCATACTATGGCCCATATATTTGGGGCTCAAGCGTTGCATGAAGCAACGAAATCTCATTTCCAATACACAATTGATTGTCTAAATCCCACGGTCTTCAATTAGAGTGAGGTTTTGTTGCTCTGCATGAAGCACCAACTTAACAAATGCAAGTCAGGGAGTCTGAAAAAAATTGGTTTTAGATCCATTTTTGTGACGTTATTGCTAGAACATGTGCCATTGTTTCATTATCAATAGTGTGGTGATTAGCTGTTGATACGACCATCCAAAAAATGCCAGAGGGAATTACATTTTTTGGCCGCCATCACCAGCTCAAATCACCACACTAATCACCACAGTTTCAAATCACAAGTCACATCAATCACCATAGGTTTGGATTACAAACCTTTATATTAGTTTTGGATCCCTCTATAATACCACAGTCTCAACTTTCAAGCATACCACAGGATTAGTACAAAACTCAGATATCTATAATACCATTGTCTCGATCTTCTAGCAAACCACAGGTTCAGCACAAAACGTGAATCTCTTTTTGACCTTTATATATATATGAATTTTATGCCAATAATGTATATGATTAGATAGGGAGACTTTCTTCACCTTCGATATGCTTCTAAACTTCAATCTCATATAAACTAGGTCTCAAACACTTCTTCAGGACTACTCTTAGACCTTTGCTCTGATACCATGTTGAAATTCAAGTGCAATTTAGAATTTCTAATCAAGATAATTTCTTGTGACTATTACATGTGATTTTTCATTTAGAATTTACTTCATTCAATTAGGTCATCAAGAAATTATACAAATACAATGCACAAAAAGACAAGAAACACCAGAAATTAGGCTAGTGACTAGGGAAAAACCCACAATGGCGAAATCCAATAATCCTTTCCTTATTAAGTCTTAGTCAACGGGAGAAATCCAATTCATAGATAAACTGACCCGTAGATTGATTACCCAAGTGCCAAGTCAACCCCTTCACCAGCAACTTAAATTCTGTTATCTGAACACAAGATTATACATGCCTATTCTTAATGTTGCCTCATAATTTCACATAGCTTGCCTCAAAAAATTGTAGTACTTCCTCAGAAAAAAGTCTACGAATTTCCTCAAAAATATTCTTGATTCGCCTCAGGAAATTCACTTGCTCACATAAGATATGCCTCAAGAAAACTCACCTTCCATGGAAGATTAGTGTCATAGGTAGCTCGTTTTAACAACAACAAAAAAATTTCCTCAGAAACTCGCATTCTTTAGAGAATTAGTGCCTCATGTAGCACACATTCCATATATATAATAGTGTGATTGCATTTTCCACTGATTTGATCTGAATTGCTTGCTAAATGGTGGAGAATATATTCCAATATATAGTTGTTTCCATGTTTGAAAAGGTGTCTCCAAGGGTTGAGATGACCTGTCATCTAGAGGGCCGACTTGGCAGTTGGGTTTTAACTAAAAGACTCATAAATTTTGTTTTTCTTTTTCTTTAAAATTTCCGAATAAGACATGACAAAAATAATTTTCATTTTTACCCAAATTAATTCTTTTTGGCTCTTTACAAGATCATGATTATGAAGACCAAACCTAGTTACAACTTCAATAGAGTATTCATGTTATTAAAGATTGCATTATTCCTTGCTAATCATACTTTCTAACGTATAAATTTTGGAAGATCTTCCCAAACACTTTTGAACAGAGGTTTCCTCAAAAAGATTCTAGCATAACTTTTTGTCCACGAAGAGAAGAATTCTTGAAAATTAGAGGCCACCCATTTCAGTTTGCTAGAGAGTTGAGCAATTGCTTCCATCCAAACTACTTAGTTATAATCACAATCCAAAAAGATATGGGAGATTTATAATGCTTGATGCAAGCAAAAATGACGTTGAGAGGGGCCATGAATGTCACTCTTTCTTAAATTCTCAGTTCTTAGAATGCTTCTATGAGCAAGAAGCTAAAAAAAGAGTTTACCTTTGGATTAGTGTTAAATTTCCATATTTTTTTCAAAGTGTTGAACTTTGGGGGAACTAAAGAATGAAAGAGCAAAGCGATGTATCCCTCCTTCACCGAATAAATTGAGGCATTCCATCCTACCTTCTGTGCTTCCTCTGATCTTTATGGCACACGTCCCACCAGTTGATCATGAAGTTTGAAGGCCACGTGCTAACAATTTTGTGGCATATTTCCAAGGTTTCATCCAGTCCAGTTACCTTCTTCATCCTAAATAGAAATATTGGCCAGAGTGAATTTTCTTTGAGCACATAAGAATTCTCTTAGAGAAAGAAACTCTTGGAAATATTCTAGTGGCTACTGATCTATTATTTTATCAGTCCATAAGTTTATATTTTCCTCATTTCCTGGTTTCTAACACAAACTTGAACCAATGAGAGAGACTGTTGATACAAATAATTTCCAAATCAAGGAGCACCCTCTTGAGGCTTGAATTGAATTCAGGCTTCTCCTTCAAGGTATTTTCCTTGAGAACTGCCTTCTATGAGGCTTCTTCTTGAGTGATGAATCTCCAAACCATTTTTTCCCTCAGGGCTTTTTTCATTAGCATAGGGTCCCTAATGCCAAGTGCTCCATGGTTTCTAGGATGCTTCACAGTAGCATGTTTAATCATTTTACTTATTTTATCCCCTTCATGTAAAAACTTAGTGAGTTTCTTTTACTAAAATATTTTATATATTGTAATATAAGATAAATTTATAACAAAATTGATAATCAAATTTTGTAAAAAAAAAATAATAAATAAAATCACAGTCTAAATAATTGATTTTTTTAATATAATATTTTTTCTCAAAATTAATTATAATAAATGTCCATGGGGTCTTGGATAGACAGTAGTTGGATGCTCTGTTAAAGCACTCCTTGATGTGAAGCCACCGATTTTAATTCACCATCTCGATCAAAATGATATATTAAACATGATAATGATATAGTCCCACCAAACTTACAATATATAAACTTTGAATATAAACTCCCAATAACATATATTTTTAATAAACATGGTTAATTAATTCTTATTACTAATTTCCTACTTCAATGATATTACTTTTGTTTGGTCATATAAGATGCAATGCATCTTCTTAGAGTCGAATTAGAAAATGTTTTAAAAGTGGAGTGGTGAACCGTGAACAAAATCCTATGATATAGTTAAATAAAACAATGGAATGAATATGAAATGAAACTTTTGTTCAGAAGTATGTTAATAAATGTGAGCAAAAGTTGGTGTATTTATGGGTAGTGACTGGCTCTTTAGGAAAAGTTAATTGATGTTTTTGAAGGATTGATTTTAATAATTTTACTTTAATAAATGTTAGTTAAGTGTTTGTATTTATATGGAGTAGTCGGTTGTTAATAAGATAAAAAGTTAATTAATATTTTTATGAAAGGTTTGGAAAGGTTAATTTTAGTGAATATTATTGGTTAAGTGAATAAATTTGAATTTGAAAAATATTTAAAAAAAAAAAATTATGATATGAAATAATTTTTAATTATTTAATATAAAATAAATAATATTATTTAAGTTATAGTGTTATGTGTAAAAGTATTTAACATTTAAGTTATTGTTATTATATGTTTAAAATAATTTTTATGTAATTGAAATGTGTTCACATTGTATTTGTATTGTTGAAGTTTAAATTTGTATTATTTGGTATAGTTTTAGTGTTGTAAATTAAGTTGGTTTGAAATTTAAAAAAATAAATAATAAATAAATAAAATAATAATAAAATTTTTTTATATATATTTGTTTATATAATTAATTTAAATGATGAAGTTTTTAATCTCATTTAAAAAAATTTATGAATATATATATATAATATATATATATATATATATAAAGGAGATGGGTCGGAGAGACAGCCGGTGAGGCGCTACGCGGGGCTGCCATTGAACCAACCAGGTGAGCTTCATCTACACACTGTTGCCAATCACAGACTGCCATGAGGTTCTTCCAGGCTTCCCTACACCTGCCTTTGTCTGCTTTCGAGATCCTCGACGTGTCCTCTTACTAGCTCACATGCACTGCATGCATATATCTTGTTGCCACGTTTTAGCCTATATGCTTCAAGACCTCTTCCTATAATACCCGGCTCACCAGACTGCCCTCAGTTTCCTTCTGCAACTTTCCCTATTGACAGGGCGCAGGGCTCACCTTACGCCTAGCCTCACCCTTTGCACTTTCTCTGGAACCTGCTTCCATTACAGTTTCATGGTCGGCCCTTCTGCTGCGACACGGGCTTTCTCTCCGGCTCAGGTGAGTTATTTCATATGTTTAATTCTTTTTCAAATTTCATTTTTACATCTCCACAGACTTTGTTTGTCACTGTAAGCTTATTCTGGGATGGTCAAGGATGAGATATGATTATATAAGTTAGCTTTTATGTTTTCTTGAAGCATTGGGCGTTTTTGTTCTTTCTCCCGGATTATGGTTCTCTTATCTCTCCCGGCAACGTTTTTTTGGGAAGAACCCATCCATGTATGGTTCTTCTTTCTTTCTATGATCTGTCTTATATTGAACTACATGTTCATTATCTTAGTGGCTCTCCTCATTGCTTTCGTGATTGGGAGAATCTAGGTCGCGTAGAGGTTGTTATCTCAGCTGGTATTTCCCCTAGTTTCTGTTCCTAGCTGTCTTCATCCTGCTTGCTTTTTCAGGAATCATGTGTGTCTCCATCTTTAAGATCATCAAATCTCGCATCTTCATCTATAGCCCCTGCTCAGATTTACGTTTCAAAATTGGGCAATGGTGGTGTGCTTTTCAGTTTTATTGCTGCTGTTGTGATTGCCATCCCCAACCTTCGGCATAACCGGTATTCTGCTGCGCAACACATCTCCCTCCTCCCTAGTATTTCCGATCCGATTTAGATGCTTTTTCCGGTATCTTTATCGGAATTCAGGTTTGAATTTCTCCGGTGAATTGTCCTACATTTCTTTATGGATCCCAAACTATAAGATATCGTCAACATCTCCTTGCAAGTTCTTTCTACCGGCAGCTCACATTAAACGAATGGTCATATTGGGCTAATTTTCCTGTACCTGAGGATCCTTTTTATCTATCGATTCTCGTAATTTATAGTATTTTATTCTGATCCTTCTCTGATCATATCTATGTCACTGAGGACATATCTATTTTAGCATCTAATCATGTACCTGCCCTCTCTCTTTTGTCAGTTCCGCACCTTCCATCCAGGTATTTTGTTGTCTGACTTTTTTCTTTCTTTGGGAGCTGTTCACACCTGTTTATCCGACTTTCGACCTTCTGGGGCCTTCCATTGTCTTTGTCATTAATCATGTCGAACGGGGTCGTTTCATCTGACACTCAAGCCCTCATTAATGCTACTATTGAAGCCGAACGGGCCTATGACGCCTCTCCAGGTTGGCGTGCCACTGTGGAGGAGATGCTCCCATCTGGTATTGCCACTCAGTCTCCTTACGATACAGGGGTCAGTCCTCCTCGGGTTTCAGGCAATCCACGATGCACAAAAGGTGATTCTCTAGTTCAAGATGAGCTTTACAACTCTCGCTGCCGCCCCGTTAAAACGGGTCCTCCCCCGAAGGCGGTTTCCATCAACAGTGCTTTTTTGGCGGAACGCATCGATAGCCTTCAAAAGCTAGCTCTCGTCGGGAAATGGCACTTCCCGCACATGAAGGAACCGGATATGCGGATTTGGTTATCAGAAAAATGGTCACCTATTATTGGTTACACCCCTATTATTTCACGTCTGATGAAAGATTGGTATTCCTTTCACTTCCTTAAAGTGTCGGACCTGGAGAACATTCTTAATAAACCTTGGGTTGCTGGCAGAAGCTTCCTTTTCTTGTCTAAGTGGTACATTGGTTTTGACCCCTTAAAGAACACGCCCTCCAACTGTATGATATGGGCCAAGTTGCCGAATTTTCCATTGGAATTCTGGTCATCTGAGACTCTTACAGATTTAGGGAACTCGATCGGGAAATTTGTTTACGTCAATCCATGGTGCAAAGGAGAATGGGACAAGTGGGTGGCGTGGATTCTCATCGAGAAGCCTTTCAAAGGTGAGTATCCTGAATTCATCGATATCATCTGGGATGGTATGCAGAGAAGGCAGAGAATTGATTTCTGGGGCATCCCGTTCCGATGCTCTCGATGCCATCGAACTGGCCACCTTATCAAGGATTGCAAATCTCGCTTCGGCAGAAGGCTTAAATCCTCTCTATCTAGACACCGGCCGCGAGGGAATCCGCCTTTCTCTGCGGGTTTCGGCAATCAGCCAACATCCCCCGAATTCACTGCCGCAGTCCCTTCTAAGGGTTATGTATCCTCGTTTGTTTCTCCCCATCGACCCTTGGAAGCATCACCCGTTTCACCTTTTCCTGAGCCTTTTTCGGGCCGCCCTGTCCCCTCTCCTCCTGACATGAATAAGAGGGACTTTGCTGTTGGCTCTCATACCATTCTGATCAATTCCTCATCATCCTCCCTGACCCGCCCTTCGCCATATCCTCCGTTGTAACGAAGAAGGGTAAAGAACCGGCGGACGCTCCCACCCCATGTAACTCTCCTACTGATTCGCTTATCAACAATCCAGAGAGTGACATAGACCTTTTTATACAAAGGAACCCACTTGAGTTTGAACCTCTAACCATTCATAAGCCATCCCGGCTTTATCCTCTCTCTATCAGTCCTAACTCGGCCAAGAACATCACTGTTAGGAAGAAGAAAAAGGGAGATAGTCGTCACTTCAGAGGTAGATCGATTGCCACTGATCTTGGTATCACTAATCTATCCTTGGTGGAGGTCCCCATTATGGAAACGGATGCCCCTCAGCCTCTTAGAGCATGTTTGGCTGGCGAACCATCACGATGACCTTTCTCATCTCGTTGAATGTTCGGGATTTGGGCGTCCCCCACAAATATCAGGCGCTTAAAAAAATTTTGTTTCTGGCACGCCCTAAAATCATTTTTATTCAAGAAACTATGCACTCTAGCAGGGTGTCCATCGCATACTTCAGAAAAATGTACCCTTCTTGGTTCATGGTGGCTACCGGGGCAAATGGGTTATCGGGTGGCCTCGCTGTCCTATGGGATCCCATGTGGATTAAAGCAAAAGCCTTCAAATGTTGTGCAGGCATCATGATTTCGGCTACGGTTAGAGGTCATGCAAGATTATTAAATCTTCTTAATGTTTATGCCCCATGCAGGAACAGGGCCCCATTTTGGGAAAGGCTATTCGCGTCTGATATTTTAGACATGGAATCATTACTGCTAGCCGGGTACCTGAATTTTACCCTCAGCCCTGATGAGTGCTGGGGTACATGCAGGAAGAAGGATCCTCTTTCGGATAAGATTAGAATGGAGCTCTTAAGCAGGAATCTAGTGGATGTTATTCCAGAAAAGATGAAGCCGACTTGGGAAAACGGCAGAATGGGTTCGGCTTTTATCGCCAAGAGGATCGACCACTTTCTCATCAAAGCAAATGTCATAGATAAATGGGGCATGACGTTTTCCTCCATCGCAAATGAGTATTTGTCTGACCACAAGCCCATCATTCTAGAATGGAGAACTCTTCAGATCAGAAAGGAATTCTATTTTAAATTCAATAGGATCTACATGGAGGATATTTCCTTCAATGATGTAATTTCAAATAGATGGAAGGAGTTGATAGGTACTGAAGAGGCGGTCTTTCTCACCTTCCGTGAAAAGATACAATGCCTTAAAAAGACAGCTAAGGAATGGCAATATATGAAGATAAAACAGGACAAACATGAGCTCTCCTGCATCCAAAAGGAATTGGATGCCATATCATCGTCCTCCCTTCATGAGATGTCTTTCAGCAAAAGGAACACCATCAGGGATCTGGAAAAAAGGAAGCTACAACTCCTAAGTAAAGAAGAAGCTACATGGCGGCTCAAAAGCAGAGCATTGTGGCTCAAGGAAGGGGACCGAAACACCAAGTTTTTTCATAACTTTGCTAATGCCAGGAAAAGGAGGAATGCTATATGGAAGATAGAAGACAGTAAGGGCGGGTTTTATTACTCTCAAGAGGATATCTCTAATGAAGCCACAAGGGTCTTTCAGGAACAATACAAAAGGAAACAAAGTAATGCGAGTGATATGCTTTGGGCGGCTGAACATACGCCTGTTATGTTTGATGAATCTTCCTATGGGAACTTTATCAAACCTGTCACTGAGGAAGAGCTCCTAGCAGCCCTGAAGGCTTCAAAAAAGACAGAAGTCCGGGCCCTAACGGCTGGCCCATCGAATTCTTCTTACATTTCTATGAGCTATTCAAGTTGGACCTTCTGCATATGGTGGAGGCTACGCGAATGTCCGGAAACATCCACTCTGCACTATCTTCTACCCTTATTGCACTTATTCCCAAGAAGAATGACACAACATCTTTTCTAGATTATAGACCGATTGCTCTATGTAACTCTCTGTTCAAAATTATAACCAAGATCATTGTGGAAAGGTTAAAACCGGTTTTTAACCGCTTCATTAACAGTGAACAACACACTTTTTTAAAGGAACAGAACATCTGGGATGCTGTGGCGTTGACTCAAGAATGTCTCTTCTCTCTTCGGTCTAACAATAAAAAGGCGGCCATTCTCAAGGTGGACCTGAAAAAAGCCTATGATTGTGTAGACTGGGGTCTCCTAAGGATCTTGCTGGCGAAAATTGGTTTAAGAAGAAATGGAATTGAATGGATCGTGGCATGTGTCGAAAATATAAATTTTTCTGTCATCATTAATGGCACCCCTTCCCCTTTCTTCAAAGCTGAGCGGGGTCTCCGTCAGGGATGCCCCCTCTCTCCGCTGTTATTCATTTTGGTCATGAACACACTAAGCATTCAACTCAATAGAGCTGCATCAGGGTTCAGTATCAGACCGATCAAGATTGCCAAAGATTTTTACTTATCCCACAATCTCTTTGTGGACGACATCCTCATCTTCGCCATGCTTCATAAAGCATCCTGGCAATGCATTTTTCTCATTTTTGACAGGTTTCAGTCCGCATCAGGGATTTGTATTAATAAGGATAAATCCAAACTCTATCATAATGAATCTAACGTGGCTACGACTTACTGGATTGCCTCTCTCTTTGGTATTGAAGCAGTGACAATCGATAATGGCATGAAATATCTCGGCTTCACTCTTAAGCCGAAGGGATATAAGATGGGGGATTGGTCATGGCTCCTGGAGCGCTTTTACAACAGAATCTCTGGTTGGGAGATAAGGCTCCTATCTTTAGTAGGAAGGTTGATTTTGATACAGGCAGTTTTGTCACAGCTGGCCATATATTGGGCGCACTTATTTTTCCTCCCAACGACTATCATCAATAAAATGAAATCATATGTAGCAAACTTTCTATGGGGAGGAAAAACCTTCCAATCTAAAATTCACCTGGTCAAGATGGACTCCATTGCAAAGTCAAAAAGATTGGGAGGATGGGGCATATTGGATATGAGGAAGATGGGTAATGCTCTACTATGCAAATCTTTCATCCGGGGTATTTATGGAAATGGTCCATGGAGCATTTTTATTAACAGGAAATATCTAAAAGGAAAAAGCATCGAATTCTGGTATAGAAGGAACACACTGGGGATCAAGCGAGGATCCGCCATATGGCTTAGTTTTCGCAAAAACAAATCTTTCCTTTTGAGGAACTTTCGATGGAAGTTGTTTACTGGTGCAAATGTTTTTTTTGGTTATGATTTCATCCATGACGGTTTGACCTACCATCCACAGTCTGAACTGGTCGCTTATCTTCATATGAGAGGTATCTTCACATGGGACAAACTTATAAACACCTGGGATAATTCCACGCCTGTCTGGATGGATGCTGCGGATCTCTCTCTGCCCGCACATGTCCGCCCCATATGGGATACAGTTCGGCAATCTCTGCAGGGTATGGCTATTAGAAGGTCGGGGATAAAAGATGTACTGGCATGGAGCTTGCCCCGTGCACCATTACCTGTCCGTGTTAAGGACATTTACGTAGCTCTTTCCAATATGCCAACTTCCACAGTTCATTCGATTTTTCCTCCCTCTCTTTGGAAAGTTGCATGCCCAATTAAGACGGTTCTTTTTTCATGGCTCATGTTTTGGAATAGGAATCTTACGTGGGAGGTCTTACAAAAGAAGGGTTGGCAAGGTCCTGGACGATGTGCCTTCTACAAGGCTGCTGACGAGACAAACCACCATATGTTCTTCCACTGTCATGTGACTCTGCAAATCTGGGATGAACTAGCTTTAACCATGGATTTTCCTTACTTTGTTTTTCCCTCTGTACAGGAAGGCTTTTTTTGGTGGAGTGCACAAACAGTCTCTCGGCGTTCTTTGTTTCTCTTGGTATGCTAGAACATATGGAAATGGAGAAACGACTCTATTTTTACCAGCAATCGGCGGCCTGTTTCATCCATTTCGCAAAGTGTCAAGGATCTCATGGAATATCTGGGGATATAGGCATCTCCTTCTTTTTTGAACTGCAAGATACTGTTTTGTTTTGGTTTTTATGAACAAACTGTCTTTTGACATGTCTATTTGTCATAATCTGCATATTTGGCTTCTCCATTATCCAACCTATCTGCGTATAGGTTTCTTTTTGTTTCTAAATCTATGTACCTATGAATTATGGCCTTGCTTGCTGTTGTGCATTAACTTGAGCCATTCGTTTCCAGCTCACGGTTTACCTTATAAACCGAAAATATGAAAATGTTTACACATCAATACAAAAATTTGATTTTTCTTCTGAAATATATATATATATATATAAATAAATATAATAATAATAAAATCAATAAATTTACACTAAATACTTTTAATATAATATATATATTCTTAATTTTTTCATTGATCATGAAATTTTTACATAAAAACCGTGAATGATAGCATATATAATACCTAGAACAAACAACAAAAAATAATTGCTAACTTTAAAAATTCCTGTCACTGTACAGCTAAGTAATGGGGCTAGTAAAACTCCAGTTCAAAACCTTTTAAATAGGTGCAAATCTTAAATGCATTACATATCATAGCAGGTTAACTTTTGGAGGACAGCTAACTAACATTTCATTTAAAAAATAAAATATCAGAAAATAAGAAAGGGACTGTGTTCAACTTCTGGATAAGCTGCACTTCAATCCCTATAAAGGACACAGAAAACTAACCGTAGTCGTCAGAATGTTTAGCTTAGATGAAAGATTTGATGAAACAATCATCCGGTGCTGTGGTGTAGTCGGTTATCACGTCAGTCTTACACACTGAAGGTCCCCAGTTCGAACCTGGGCAACACCAATTGAGTTACTGAAAATTGTGCGCAATGGCAATTTCAATTGTACGGTGAGGCAAATGTTGTAATAACAGAGTTTATTATGAATATTTTAAAATGTTTTAGGTTGTAATAACAGAGTTTATTATGAATATTTTAAAATGTTTTATGGATGTAAATTTTACCATTTACAATAATTATTAATAATTAAAATTAAAATTCTAAAAATTCTATTTAAAAAAATATATTTATATATAAAATAAATTAACAAATAAATGAACCACATTAGTTTAATTGGTTTGAAACGTCACCAAATCTAACAAGTAATTAATCAGAAAGACTTATTATGATATTTAAAATGTTTTAGGTTGTAATAAAGAGTTTTTATGAATATTTAAAATGTGGAGGTTAAATTTTTAACCATTTATCAAATAATATTAATAATTAAATTAATTCTAAAAATTCTATTTCAAAACAAAAATATATATATATATAATTTAAATTAACAATATAAATGAACCACATAGTTTAATTGTTTTGAAACGTCCCAAAATCCTAACAATGTAATTAATCAGAAAGACTTATATCTATATTTATGGATCACAAAAATCTTAAATCTAACAATAAAATTTCAATTAAATACTTTAAATCAAATTAATATCAAATATAAATAAATATTAAATATCAATATTAAAACCAAATAACCTATACACTTTAACATAAAATATCAATTTTATAAATGTCTCATTTCCTTCTAAAACTTATCAAGAAAATTTCATTTCAAGAGATCAGCACACCAATTGAAGAGAGCAAAATTCATTGCAATTTCATCAAGTGGTAACTCTAAATGGAGTTTTTCATCCACAAAATTTCATCTTCTTCTCTTTGAGTTCTAAGGGGCTTTTAACTATACCTTATTTAAAACTATAACTTATTTAAATCTTAATCCAGGTTATTATTGTTATTTCTTCAGACTCAATATTTTATTACACCTTTCGTCGAGAAGCTCAAAGATTTCCTTCTATACTACTATTAATATCCATTAAGGTAAAACATCCTCTCCACTTTAGACATATTCTAATATTATCTTACTTTTTGTAGAGCTCCTTTCCCCTACTTAAGGATTTAATCCTACCTTGATTTCTTACCATTCTACCCTTAGGCCTAAGAAACTCCCACCCGAAAATTAAGCTAATGTTAAAAGTATTTCAAAGGTTTTAACCATGAGTATGCTTCATGGTTGGGAAAGAAAGAAAGAAAATATTTTGACGCCCACAAGGTTAAAGATAGCCTATGGGACAGATTTCTTCTTCAGTTGCTTGATGTATTTGGCCCTTTTTCTGTGAAGCTTTAAAATAAATGCTTCCAACTTCTCGACAAACCCCTCGCTAAAAAGATTATCCCAAGAGCTAGCTGCCAGCATATCTGCATAACTTTCCTTGTTGTCTTTGAAGGCCTCACATTCTAAAATGAAATGTTTTTCTGTTTCCACTTTTTCGGAAGAACAAAAAATGCATACTCTTTCCTCTCACACCTCCTTTGGCCTTTTCCAGCGCCCTGTTTCACAACGGAGTTGATGAGAATTAGTCCTTAACTGAGCAGTAAGAATTTTGGCTCTCCAAGAGATATTGGCCTCTATGTATGATTTTGGTTGATGATTATGAGTGGGATTAAACACTTCAATATAGTAATTTTTCTTTCTTCCTAGCTCCTCTAAAGTACGTTTGTGGAACTTTTCCATAACAAAAGCTTTTATCTCTTTGTTGTTTATGGGACATGCGTTCAAGCAAATACCCCATTTACTAAACCATTTGTTATATTGTTGCATCCAAGTTTTTTTGCTCTTGCACAATCTATCATTAAAGACAACCTTAGGCCATCTACCCTCTTCCATTTGCTCAATTTTTTTTAAATACCTTATGACTTGCACCATAGCAATTGCTTCAATAGGAGCAGTCCCCGTTTCACTTAACAAGATATCTTAAGGAACTGCACTTTCAATCTTAAATTTGTTTGTAATCAAACGCTTCTGAATTTTCTCTATTTGTCTTCACTGCATGTCGGAGGTATTGCTATCCCACAATCCACAACCATAGAGAATCACAGGAATCACTAGAAGCCCAAAAAGAGTTTGAGTGGTTTTCCAGTCCCATAACTCTGCCTCTCTACACCTATTTTGAAAAGAATAAAATGCTTTCCAACCCCCCAAAGTTCTTTTCTTTCTACAACCATTCCATCTTAGATTTTTGTTGAAGTCAATTCCGAGATATTTGTAATCCGCAACTTCTTCCAGAATGTTGCCTTTAAAGTAGAACTTGTGATGGTTATGTTTTCTTTTCTTGGAGAAGACCACTACTTCCGTTTTGCTGATATTGACTTGCATCCCCACACTTATACAAAGATGCTCAAGGGAGATTAAGTGCCCTTGCAAACCAAGAGCCGATTTAGTAATCAGCACAAGGTCATCTGCATACAAAAGAAGCCTTATAACAAACTTGCACAAATAGATACCATCACCCCCTTGCAAATTTAACCACTCCTCAAGCTTGTCGATAAATAAACCAAAAAGGGTAGGAGACAGTGGGCAACCTTGTTTGACCCCAATATCACTTCTAAAACTTTCAGAAATGCCTGCAGAAGTTCTATTTTTGACTTTTACCTCTTCATACAACCTATGCACAACTGCTCTCAAATGTTTAGGAACCCCAAGTTCCTCCATTTTGTGCCAAAGTTTATCCCTAGGAACCGAGTCAAACACTTTTGTGAAATCAATAAAGCAACAAAAGACTTCTTCCTTTTTCTCCCAAACTTTTTCAATGACGTGCCTTAAAGTTATGCAATGACCAACTATGGAATGTTTAGGTCTAAAACCTGCTTGCCCTTTAGCACACTTATCTCTTTCTTCTGCCCACTTGCTAATTTTGTTTTCTAGCATGCTTCCACATAGCTTTGTAAACAAAGGGTTTATCATGATGGTCCTATAATTGGAGGGATTATTGATGTCACCGCTCTTGAAAAGAGGTATTGCCAGACTAGTTTTCCAATCTATGGGGAGCCCTTGTTGTATGATGTTGTTGAAGATTTTTGTAATGTGAGGTGCAAGAATCTTTGAGCCCCACTTTAGATATTCTGCTTGGCGTTCAGCTAAGTCTTTTACTTTTCCAACACCCAACTTCTTGATACCCATCTCTACCTCTTGTACAGTGAAGCGTTCAGTATCAGTGCTGACCAAGGGGGAGGATCAACCTTGGGAACCTTCTCATAGAGTTGTCTTGCATAGTCAAACCATTTAGAAGCTGTAATATTATTTCCAATTTGTATCTTTTTCAGTTGGAGCTCCTTCCAAAATAGTTTGGGATTATTTTTCCCAAGGAAGATTAGTTCTTGCCTCCTTGAAACCATGAAATCGTCCTTTTTCTTGCTTAATAACTGCTTGTAAGATTTGAGCTTTATGTTATTCTTAATTGAATCTTTCCACATTCTCCTTACCTTTTTGCATTCCTCGTCAAACCAAGCATTAACCAAAAAGCAATTTGTTTCAGACTTCTTAATTTTTGTTCTTTTGCACTTTGCAAGTGTGCATTGAATTAAATGTGTTAATTCATGACTATGAAGGCTATGAATTGTAATTTTCTCCTTCTCGAAGAGCCTCTCTAGTGTCATTTTGAAGGTATTACAATTTTCTGGGGTCAAAAAATTCTGCCTTGTGGGAGATTTTGTTGGACATGCTGAATTTTTTACTCTAATTGTTTCTTTCCAATCCAAGAGAAACATAAATAAATTGGTTTCTGATCTGATTTCAAATCCCACAGTTGATCTCTAACCAAAACTTCTTCCATATTCTCACACAAAACATGTGAGCAAATTACATAATCTACCACACTTGCTCCATTGTAAGTATTACAAGTGAAATTACTGGACTTTGCTCATCTAGTCAAGCCATTACAAATGACTAAATCAAAGGCCCCACATAGAGTAAGCAATTGTTCACGAAAGAGATTGCAGCCATTGTCCTCTGAAATTCTTTCCCACTGATGATTACTTTCTTCTGTAAGCCAAATAGGGTCACAATCATCTTTACAACAAAGAATGCTAGCTTGCCCACTTGTAGTCCTAGCATTGAAATCACCCACTATAAGGACTTCATCTAGCTGTGAATATGTTGCAATATCCGCTTTTAAAGTTGCAAATGGATCTTTGTCGTCAAGCCCTCTATCTTTGTAGATTTTTGAAGCATGCGATGCAAAATAGCATGTTGCAATTCTGATGTGGTTTCCATTTTCTGATATTTTAAACTAAATGAATTTCTTATTTGAGTCTTCTTTTTCTAACTGAATGAGACAAACTTCTTTCTCCCTTACTAAAAGCATGATACCCCCATGACCTTTGCCATTCCCTGATGCCTTGTTCCACGCTGCCATCTTCCAATAGCCTTCAAACAAAGATGTCCTGCACCCTTCATGCTCATGTGTTTCTATGAGGCAAATTATATTTCTATTTTCCGAAATAGGCCCTAACCCAGGTCCTCGTCTCCATGGGTAACCTCTGCAGTTCCAAAAAACTAATCTTAAAGAAACCTGGGTATGACTTGATTGCTATTTATTTTGACATGCAAGACTCACATTTGAGTCTTTGTCCCTGTTTTCCCATACCGACCTTGCTTTCTGATTTCCTGTTGAAGAGTTTGTTGCCTCTTCTTTGTTACCATCTTGCTACTCTGTTCTGGAAGGAGGTCGAAATTGCGCTATCACAACTTTGCCTTTATAGATCCATGCTCTCTTTCCTTCATCTCTTGCTGCCCTAACCTTTAAAATTTCGTCCTTTCTTTCCTTTTGTTGTTTTACAGTTAATTATTCTTCTAGGAAAAAACAAAAACCATTCAAGAGATATTTCTTGCTTAGAATGATATATTTATCACACAAGCTAGGCATAATGACTTTTATGGGCCTAGCTCTCTCCTCGTTAAACTTACCCACCTTCCATGCTTGGCATATTTGTCCTTGACATAACACCTTGTCTTTCAAGAAGTCTCTTGCAAGGTCAAGAGGACATTCATTTTTCCCATAGTCTTTCACCCCTTTAATAATTATGTTTGTTGCCCTATTTTCTCTTTCCTTGCCTTCACTATCTTGCATGTTGTCAACTTGAATATTTGTTTCTCCTTCCTTACTAGCAGAATTCCTAATTACTTGAGCCCAACTTTTGAAAACTTTGGTGGAATCTCATTTAGTTTCTTCTCTTGCGTTCTCTTCATGGTTGTTTATTTGGGCAATCATTTTCCCTTTATCCTAGGATGATTTCACATTCACCACCTCTATACTTTCCACTACAGATTTCTTTATGTTTTACACATCCGCCTTCATGTGTTGTCATTCTGTCTTCCCTATGAGGAGAGATTCCTGTAACAATGCTACTTGTTCTTTTAAAATTTTGTTGCTTTCTGCTAACGCCTTATTCTCAACTGTTATTATATGTATTTTATGATCTCTTTCCTACCCTTTAGCTTCTAAAACCTCAAACCTGTGTTTTGCATTTAACAATTCTTTCACATAAAGATTAGATGACCGAGTGAGAGGTGTGGATGTGGGACTATATAAGGCAGAATCATCAATGACTTTTCCTTTGGATTTCTTGTTGCATGTGCTCGGAGGAGACTTGTTTGAGTGATTTTTGTGAAGGGCTCGATTACTTTTCTTTTTAGATCATTTCTTCCTTGTTTGCTCCCATTTTAGACGAGCTATTTTTCATTTTAAAATGCCTCGATATTTTTTGGCACTGGCCCAAACCCACTTCCCAGCTTTGGCGGATGAGGCAATTTTCACTTGTCCTAAATCATTTGTCTCCACATGTTCTGAAATTTCTAGTTCATTTGTTATGTTTGAATGCATTTGTTAAGGCCACGACTTCGCTGATTCAGATCTTCTTTTCAATCCACGGGCTTTGAACAAACCCTATAAGTGTTGTCACGCTGACTTTCTAGAGGGATTGATTTTCTGGCCGAAGTCTCTGGCATAGTCGGCTCTTGACTTTTCAAGAATAAATTTGAGGCTACGCAGATTAAATTTGAACTCCCTCTGCTCATATCTCCTAAAATATTGCGACCCAATATCTGAAATTTATACCACATAATAATTGGTATTTCCCCTCAATGTGGACAATTTTTCAGTGTCTAAAGCCTACAGAAGATAAGCTATTGCAGAAGTTCCAACATGTCTTGTTTAAAGGTGCATTCAGGAAGGTCATCTTCCTTAGATCATAATTCCTAAAGTATTGTGAACCAATATCTGAAATTTTTACCACATTATTAGTGGGATTTACCTTCAGTACAAACTTTTGACTTCTAATATTCCATAGAAGAAAAGTTATAACAGATATGACATAAAGGTCTAAAATTTAACCTTTGTTCTTCATTTTACCTATGTTAGAGCTCATTCAGTCCAAGTGTTTGAACCTTGCTCTGATACCACTCATAACAACCTTCGAGGTAAATGTGCATATAAATAACATAATGGGAACATAAATACAATAAACATATCAGCCATCAAAATCCATAAATACATCAGCACATTTGCACATGAAAATCAAGGGAATGAATTTTTTTCATTAATAAATGCAATGAACCAACCGAAGATGGGGCTACCACGTTCCACCCAACCATAGATTTGTTGAGACAACTCTCTCTTCAGCCAATCACCCTTGTGCCATATTCCAAGCATGAATGTGGGATCTCATAGAACACATCAATCAAAACTCATCTAGGGCTTCTAGAGGTCACCCACCTCAACCCATCAACTAGTGATTCCACCTCACTGTCGGACATCACCAAAAACCATCATCAAATTTGTCTCCATCCAAGCCTTCCAGGGCTTCCAGAGTGTTTGTCCAACCAAGGCTCCCAGAACTAGTAACTCAACCCACATCTTATACAGGGCTTCCAGAGTGTTTGTCCAACCAAGGCTTCCAGGACTAGTAACTCAACCCGTCAAGGGCTTCTAGGGGGTTTGTCCAACCAGGGCTTCCAGGACTAGTAACTCAACCCAAGTTGTTACAGGGCTTTCAAAGCATTTGTTCATCCAGGGCTTCTAGGACTAGTAACTCAACCCAAGCTATGGAAAAATGAGAACTAATCAAAACAAAACAATGAAAGTAAACCCAAAATGACCATGGCTATCCAGGAAACGGAAAGGCAAGGCAATCCATTGTCAATCTTGGCCATCCTCCATGCCAATGACAGATCATAACCAAGAAACCACATGCATGTGCCATGCATGCCAAAACTTGTGAAGAATTCATACATGCAACTCGGTACCTACAAGAAATCTGATGTAGTTGCTAATGCGGATGCCCTCTTGTGCTTTCCTTCTCTTCCTTTTCCTTTTTGCTCCAAGAATCCAAGTATGCCACACCCTCCAAGAGTGCTCCAAGAAAACTCTAAGTATCCAAGAGTATGAGAGAGAGAGAGAGAATAATGAGAGAGCTCCAAAGCTAATCTGACCAAGTCTTGCCCACTGATCCTCATAAGCCTTTTTATTAATGAGGCCTCTATTTTCCTCATTTTCCATTATTTTCCTTCAATTTCCTCCTCACATGCAAAATGTGACCTTTCACCTTCCTTTTCTCCTAATTTCCATTATATTCTTAAATAAATGTGCCAAAATTCATTTTTTCCTCTTTAATGCCTTAGTCATTTCCTTTGCTAATTTCCTTAGCCATAAACAACCGAGTGAATACCCCCTAGGATTTCTTTCCCACCATTCAGCTTGGAATATGTGTCCCATCATCCATGGTATTTATACATTTTTACATGGAATTTTCACCAGGGTTGTTACAAAATCTTTTAAAATTGGCAACTAGGGCCAAATTCCACCTTGGTACAACTCATATGATGAAGATGATTATTTCGTTGGATTCCTCTTTTCAAGAGATCCAAATTTGATGAAAAGACCATCTCATTCGAACAAGCAGAAGTGGAATTTTGAATTTATTCTCTCTCATGCACAAATTGTTAAGGTCGGCCTCGGTTTAATGTAGGCTCAAGAAACCCAATAGATGTGTCATTTCACCCTCAATGAATTGTATAAATAGGAGTGACCTCTATCCTCATTTGGACATCACTCACTCATCATTTCTTCTCTCTCCTAATCTGATTGGTTCATACAACTTGGGGATCATCTCTTTCTCTCTCACACTTGTGGATGGAGGACGAATTTCTAAGAAAGATTGCAAGTTGAAATTTCATAGTTTCAGGATAGTGTTGACCAAGGCCTTATTGACCAAGTTTGGTTGCATTTTCTCGGGCATATAAATCGAGGTTTTTTGGGCATGTTGACCAATGTTGAATTTAGGTTGGCTTCTGTTTTGAGCACAGAAAATCATAGAAGATTTTCTCTCTCCTTTGATAGAGTTTGACCAAGTTGGTTTGGGTTGCATTTGACCTCCTCTTCAGGCTGAGTTTGACCAAGGAAGACTGAGCTGCATTGGTGAAGTTTTTTTGTTGTTTTGACCTATGTTGACTTTCTAGTTAGAGCTGAAATTGATTGCAGTTGATTGTAGAATTTGACAAGGCTGATTTGAGTATGTATTGGGCAAGTGAATTTGATTTTTATACTCTCTCTCTCTACTGAATTATTGAATAACAATAAAAATATTTGATCAAAGGGTTTTCCCCACATTGGGGTTTTTTCCTGGCATCTGCCAAATTTGGTGTCCTCTTATCTTAGCTTGTATTTTGCATATGTTTTTATGTTCTATTTGCATTTACTATCAATGTGATTAATGGTTAATATTATTGCTACTGTAAATAATTTGAAATTGTCATTGGGTTACTTAAGGAACATTGAAGTAAATTGTGCTAAGCATAGAACATACCATTTTTATCTAAACTTAACATAGTATCAAAGCTCAAGTGAAGACAAAGCCCAAGCAAGAGTGAGGAAAAGAAATCACTAAAGAAAGTTGTTAGACAAGTACTTGGAACTAGTCTCAATGATGACTACACCTTACTTCAAATCCAAGGAAAAGCTTAAGGAAAAAGTTGACTATCATGCATGGAAGATGTCTTTGGATTTGACTTTGGATTAAAATGATGCTATGGAATATGTCAAAGGAAGAGTGGAGGAGCCTCCTTCAAGTGCACTCGATGCTACAAAAACAAAGTGCAAGAAAGGTGAGGTTAAAGCTAAGAATATTATTGTTGATTCTATTCACAAGCCTTTGATTGCCTATATTTCTGATTTGGAAACATCTAAGGATATGTATGTCAAGTTGGTTGGGATGTTCAAAGTAAATAATGAAAATCAAGTTCTCTTTCTCAAGAACAAGTTAAAAGACATCAAGATGGATAGAGGAGAATCCATTCAATCCTACTTCATGAGGATTACCGAAATCAAGAATGATCTCCTATCTATTTGAGAAGTTATAGGTGAGAGGGAGCTCACTCTTATTGCACTTAGAGGCCTTTCAAGAGAATGGGATATTTGAATTTAAGCTTCTGTGATCCATAATCTGTATGATAGAAATATTTTCGAAAAAGTCACATCAGAAGAATTTTGTCGACGCGTTTCGAACCAACAAGTATGGTTCATCGTCAGGACAAGTTGAAAAATCAGATCATGGCTACATGTTAAATAGGGATAGCAGAACTTCCAATGGCTAGGTTTGACTGGAAAAAAGTTATATTAGACTAGAATGGACAAACGACTATAATCTACCATGAAACGACTAGATTTAACTAGTCAAATTATTTAGTTAAAATGATATTATTAGAATAGTTAATATATGTATTAGTGTTTAATATTAATGTATTTTTATAACATTTGTCATTAAAGTTAAATACGAATATTACTTTAATATTTTTGGTTGGTTAAATAAAACATTAACCAAATTTGATTTAAAAATAATAAAAGTAACATGTAACATATATTAAAAGATCTAGGGATAATAAAAATTAGTAATGTGGTCCTAATATTTATACGAAACTCGGTAATGGTGCACTAAGGAACTAGGGTTCCTGTCAAAACCATCCACGGTGCACAATCTGAGCACGCAGCTTTTCAAGCCCAAACAAAAACTTTGTCAGGATTGGCACTGTAATTCTGAGCACAAAAGACAATGAACAGTCCATCGGGGGAGGCATCAACGCCTCCCCCAAAAAATTACAATAAGGAAAACCCAACTGAGAGCAGAACTGAGAATGTAGAGAAGCCTGAGGCACGGCCTGCGCAGCAGAGGGAGAAGAATGAACAAGAAGATTTGGAACACGAGACAGCGGACAAACAAGCAACATCTGGCAAACCAAAGAAAGCCTCATCGCCAACATGCAAACCCATTTCCACAGAAAGGCCCAAGATCGAGCTGCCTAGTCACATAATCAATGTGCAAATACAATATATGAAAGATCACGCCTTGATTGGCAAATTCATAGGTTTCTAGCCGACTGAAAAAGCCCTGCAAGGCTGGATAATCTCAAAATGGAAGCCCAAAGGTCATGTAACTCTACACCTGGGCCCTAAGGGCTTCTTTACAACCAATTTTAACTGCCTTGAAGAAAAAAATTGAGTTTTGGACGACGGACCCTATTTCTTCAATGCAGCAAGCCTTTATCTACGAGACTGGGTCGAAAGATTCAACCCTGTTAAAGAAGATTTTAGTTGGGCGCCAGTATGGATCTGCATGTACTCGCTTCCACTGGAATACTGGGACGAGGATTCACTAAAAGCCATTGGCAATGGCTTAGGCAAGTTCATAAAGGCAGCAAAGGAAACTAAGCTTCGAAGATATACTTCTTATGCACGAATCTGCGTCTACATGAAGCTGGGCCATGCGCTACCAGACACAGTAAGTCTTCTGCACGATGACTTTAAATGGATTTAGCCCCTTGACTATGAACATGTACCCTTCCGTTGCAGGGAATGCCATGCCCACAGTCACCTCTTTCGTGACTGTCCCTTAAACATGTCGCCCAAAACCATAGAAACAGGAAACAAGTCTGATCCCGAAGGATTCACCAAGGTAGCCAGCCGGAAAAGGCATACAAAAAAACCTCCCTTAGCACCAAAAAATGCTACTCCAGCTTCTGATTTTCCGTCCTAAAGCAACAGCTTTGATATTCTGACAAATCTAGAATAGCGTAAATCAGATACGCCCATGCCAGCAAAGCCAAGCTCAGATCCATCCACACATATGTCCCCCACTCCTATCCACTCTAAAACCAGTCATCCTTTGAATGCAATCTCCTCTAAAAATCTTGTCTCAGATCTGCAACTCAACACCGACCTGTTCAATACAAAGCCCTATGGTCCGATAAGATTATGGACATTGATGATACTCAGGCAGAACCTTCTTAGCCACTTACCCACCAGGAAGGAGGCTTTCAGCAAAGCTTAATGGAAGAAGAACCAAAAAGCTTTTATCTCAGGGAAATAGACATTTTCAGTCTAGAGCAAGCTTGCAAAAGGAAAGAGTTCAACACAATACTGAAAAGACAAATGGAAAATCTGGAAGTAGTGCTCACACGAGTGCATCAGCATAATACTCTGGGCATACAACAAGGAGGCCGATGGGATGGGAAACATATCATTAAAGAGGGGAAGAAAAGGGGCAGAAAGACAGATCTACAACGTACCATTTTAATTGGGGAAATGCTAGTGGAGTAGGGTAGGTGCTCCAAGTTGACCAAATATTATCGATCCTTACCTACCAGTCAACCATGAAGCTAATCCCATGGAATGTAAGAGGACTTAATGGTCCCGGGAAGTATAGGATGTTGAAGAACATGATTCAGCAAGAACAAACATACATTGTATTCATGTAAGAAACAAAATGCAGCACTAGCACTTTAGAATCCATATTATCCAAAGCCTAGGTAGGATGTCAAACAGTAACAATAGATGCAACAGGTGCCTCAGGAGGGTTAGCCATAGCATGGAATACTCATCATATTTCCCTAACAAATTTCCATGCTTCACATTACTTCATACATGCAATGTTCCACCTAATCAACACCAACATACATGGACCTTTAACCAATGTTTACTTCCCATAAGAAAATACACAAAAACTTAAGCAATTAGAAACATTGGAGATTCTTAATGCTCCAAGAACTCATCCACTTTGGATAATAGGAGGAGAATTCAATATGATCACACGGTTGGAGGAAAAATTGGGGGGCAGAAGAAAGCTGGGAAAAGAAAGCAATGACTTCAAAGACTACATTCAACAGAATAGACTAATAGACTTACCTTTTGATAATAACATCTTTACCTGGAACAACAAAAGAGCCAGCACTCAGCAAATAGCATCCAGGTTGGACAGATTTCTAATTTCAGACAATTTCGTCCATCTTGGTGGCGATATATGCGCCTCTATCCTACCCCTAGCTGGCTCAGATCATTGGCCCATCTCTTTGCAATGGATAAATCCTAGAAACTCAAACAGAAGACCTTTCAAGTTTGAAGCTTTCTAGCTTACTCAACCTGAGTTCAACACAGTAGTCAAAACAGCATGGGAAAGTTTCATTCCCAACGGGGGCTCTCTCATGTACCAATTCTAGCAAAGACTGAAGCATATCAAAAAACAAATCAAAACCTGGAACTACACCATTTTTGGCAACATCCTTCAAGAGAAAAAAGTTCTTGAGCAGAGCATGGCATAGCTTCAGCAAAAGATCATCCTAGAAGGCAGAACAGAGGAGCATGCCAGACAGGAACAAATACTACTAACACAACTAGATGAAAGAGGCAGACAAGAGGAACTGCTCTGGAGACAAAAGTCAAGAATTAGATGGTTAAAAGAAGGGGAACGAAATACCAAGTTTTTTCATCGTACAACTATACAAAGAAGAATGAATAGCACAATCTCTCACATTCAAAACTCACAGGGAAACAAAATGGAGAAACCGGAAGACATAGAGAAAGAGCTCACAAATCACTTCAAAACTGTTCATCAAGAGTAGCCCACAAATAGACATCATGCAACCAATGAGATACTTAAGCATATTCCTAAACTCATCACAGAGGAGCATAATCAATTATTGTTAAGACCAGTCGCCATCATGGAGGTCGAAGAGGCTTCAAATCAACTGAAGGCTGGGAAAGCGTCGGGACCTGATGGCTTCACGTCCAACTTTTACCATCACTTTTGGGATCTAATCAAAGTAGATGTCTCGAATGTGGTAGAAGAATCCAGAGCCATGCATTGGCTACTCCCTTCGCTCGATGCAACTTTCATCGCCCTTATTCCCAAAGTTGTGCAACCAAGCACTCTGGAGAATTTTAGGCCTATTGCCCTCTGCAATGTCATCTACAAAAATATCTCGAAAGTCATAGCCAATCGCCTCAAAATGCTCCTCCCTCTTCTCATTTCTCCAGAGCAATCTAGGTATGTAGAAGGTCGCCAAATTTTGGATGGTATTATTCTTACTCATGAAACCATCCACTCTCTCAAGAAAAACAAACAGGCAGGTGTGCTATTGAAAATTGACCTTTCCAAAGCGTTTGATAAACTCAGCTAGACATACATAAAACAAATGCTAATGGCCTTTGGATTCATCCTGACCTGGGTTAGATGGATAATGACCCTTGTTTCCTCCCCACTTTGCTATGTTCTTGTCAATGGAATCCCCTCTAAACCGTATCACCCGTCAAGAGGAATTCGTCAAGGGGACCCTTTGTCCCCCTTTCTTTTTATCATTATGGCTGAGGGTCTAGGCCGTCTCATAAAGCATACCATTCATTCCCATGACCTTAGAGGACTCTCTGTCCATGGTTCCTCTACTATCACACATCAACAATTTGTTGATCTTTGGTCATCCTTCTGTAAATGAGGCTAGAACCTTTAAAGCAATTTTAGACACATTCTCAGAAGCTTCTGGCACCACCATAAACACGAAAAAATCTCAAATTTTTTTCTTCAACACTCTTATTCCCACCTAAAGAATCATTGCTCGAATCATTGGATTCTCTCAATCCAAGCTTCCTTCTCAGTATTTAGGTGCCCCTCTCATAGATTCAGCCTTAAAGCATGCTTCCTGGCATCAACTCATAGAGAAAATGGAAAGTCGGCTCCAGTCTTGGACTTATAGAACTCTCAACATGGCAAGTAGATTAGTCCTGATCAAAGCAGTCCTACAATCTATGCCCCTCTATTTGTTCTCAGTGCTCACTACACCGAAATGGGTGCTTAAGGGAATTAGGAATCTGCAACACAATTTCTTATGGGGCTCTACAGGACAAAACAAAAAATGGGCTTTAGTCAAATGGGAAAACGTTTGCAAGCCTAAAAAGTAGGGGGGTCTAGGCCTACGTGATCCACAACACAACAATATTTTGATGGGAGTGCAGATTTGGTGGCAATGGGTTTCCTGCCCACAGAAGCCATGGGCGCAATTATGGACTGCAAAGTATGCAAATAATCGACTGCCTAATCAGTATAATTACCACGCCTACAGGGCCATTAATTTGGAACGCGACCAAGCAACACAGAGAGATCATCCATCAGCATAGCTTCTGGGAGATAAGGGGCGGGAGGACAGCCCATTTTTGGACGGATTCTTGGCAATAGAGACCCAAAATTACATCAATCTTACCAGGCACAAATCATAATGGAAATGACATTAACCAGGAGAGCAATGTAGCACATTACGGGACTCTAAGCACTATACAGGGATTCAGGCAATGGAAACCGGTGGGGCAAATAACACTGCAAGAAACAGAAGCTTATAGCATGGAACTAAACAAAGAGCTTACCAGTAGGAAAATCAAAGTCAATACAGGTAGCGATGTTCTAAGATGGGGTTATACACTAAAAGGAACATATACCACCAAAGAAGCTTACCAGATAATGTTTCAAACTCAGGAACCAATTGATCTTGCTTGGAACCATATATGGACTACTAGGATCTGGCCCAAAGTCTCCACTTTCATCTGGCTATTGTACCATCAAAGAATTCTCACATGGGACAACTTAATCAAAAGAGGATTTCATGGTCCTTCTTACTGTCCCAACTGTCAAAACAATGAAGAAACCATTCAACACCTCATGGACTCCTAGCACATGGCCAACCAACTCTGGGAAAAGCTCACTTTCAGATGCAGAGACCCTGCAGACTTCCTAGGGATATAAGAATCACTATTAGCAACTGGACCCCAGAGCCCTATAACAGCAAAGTTCTCAATAAGTTGTGGACTATCTTGCCAGGTCTCCTTCTTTGGACAATCTGGAAGGAAAGAAATAAACGAATGTTCAAAAATCATAAAACTTCCTTAGAAATCATATGGAGTAACCTATGTCAGAACATCAAGGAAACTCTTGCATTGCATCAATGGACAACTGAGGACTTTCTGACACAACCTCAAGAATTAAGCATATGGGCTAATTGGAACATACAGCTCCCACAAGCACAATTGAACTCCAACAGACCCCACATTACAACCAGGCAGCTTTCACATTGGTTACACCCCCCAAAAAGAGTGATTAAGTTAAATTTCGATGGTGCCTCCAAGGGCAACCCAGGCAAAGTAGGATACAGAGGCATATTCAGTAATCATGAGGACCAACCCCTACTATTGTATTTGGGTCGATAGGATGGGACATGAACAACTCCACAGAACTGGAAGGATTGTGGAAAGGTATGAAGCTAGTTGATCAACACAATTTTTATCCCATCCTTATAGAAGGGGACACTCAAATCCTTCTCAATATGGCCACTTTAATCCAACAAGGAAGTACGGCTTCACGAGTTGCCAAAAGTTGGAGATTATTGGCTAGGCTTGAAATAATAGAGAAATGGATAAAAGACAAGAGAGCAATAACTTGTATTCACGTTAAAAGGGATAGTAACAAAGTTGTTGATCTCCTAGCAAACATTGGGGTCAATCAGGACCAAATCCTAAATTACAGCCTTCTCAACATCATCGATGATCACAATCAACTGCAAATTTGCACTGACCTAGTGCACAGAGAAGCTCAAGCCCTGGATGCGGGTGGTAATTAAGGAAATTAAGGCGATGAGACGGGGCGACGACAGGCAAGACGACCACTTAGCCCTCTGCAACCATTCCAAGGCCAACATGAATAATCCTCACGGCACCTTGCAAGTAGCATTTAATGCTTTCTCTTGCCGAGGCAAAACCATCACCTGCATATCCATGGAACCGGTGAATAACCCTATCATTCTTCCCCTGTTTCACTGTGCTTTCCCTCCGCAGGCGAGAGTGCCGACTAAGCGAACTAGCACGGGACGCAAATGCTGGGATGTGTGTTTTCTGGACTTGGGTAATGGCTTCCACCATTCCCATACTAACCTTTGCAATTTGGCTCCTACCCCTCAGCACTCTATAGCCTCTGCTCAGTATTCCACTGCCAACTCTTCTTCCACCCCCCTGACTCTGCAACTACACCTACCTCCACCATGGTCCGCCACCATATGCATAGCCGTCGCAGTGGCACGCGTGGCGGTAGCTCTCGCTCCCCTTCTTTACACAGCCACAATTCGGCTTCCCCTACCTCCTCAGCTGAAAATCCCCGCCAGTACAGTGCTACAGGTCATTATCCGAACACCAGAAGTGGTAGAGGTAGAGCCTACCTCCACTGTTCCAGACGCGATGACGTAGTAGTTCGCACTGCTGCCTTTCCTCTGCCTCTGCATCAAGTCCCCCACATGACGCAGTTTCGGTTCCATAGCTCTATGAATTTCCCGGTTATAGTCCCCACCGTCTCCATCTGCATTTCTGAAGAGCCTGAGCAGCAAATTCCCATCACTACTTCCATGGAGGAGATGAACAAAGCAGGCCCAAGCCGGCATAGAGACAACAATGACGAGCTTGATGGTAATGGAGATTGGAACAGAAGACATGGAAAAGCCATTGCTGGCAGCTCACATGATGCTTTAGGCATTCCAAGTGACACGCAGGAAGTGGAAGGTCATCTGGAGAACACGTCGCGCCCGCAGGATGACACTGGAAGTAGGGACGGAGGACATCAGGCAACGGGACGTGGCAAGGCAGACAACCCGGATGACTAGGCTTGTCCTATTGTGGAGGAACCCATCCAGATGACCTGGCAATGCATGTAACACCCGAAAGGTGGCAGTTCATTTAGTTCTGGGTTTATTTTCTGTCTTGCTTATGTGTCCTCAGGGTAATCTGCTGGTTGGTTGCTCTAGTCAGGACAAACTGTTGTTTTTCTGGGTGGTTTTGCTGGTTTTCAGGGTGGTTTTGTTGTTGGCTGATAGGCTGGTCTATTCAGGAAACCTGTGGGTTAAATTTGGATGTTTATTGGACTGTTTACTTTTGGACTGGTTTCCCCTTTGTAGGGGCAGTCTCAGACAATTTTCATGGTTGCGTGCTGATTAAGGCCGAGACCCTTTACGGCCCAGATACTATGTAACTATTTTGTATTATATCAATAGATTAACCTTATTTAGAAAAAAAAAACAATTAGTAATGTTATGGATTTTAATAATACTAAATATTATTATTATTACTATAGTATTATTCTTATTATTAAAGTTTGGGTAAATTATTAATATAAAATTTTATTAGTTAAGCTATCTAAAGGGAACTTAAACTTACTATTAAATTAAAATCATTATCTTATCATAGCTAATGTTAACCCACTTAGTTAGTCATAACGAGGATTATCTCCTAAATATAAAGAAAAGAACAAGAGGTAGATTTCCAAAGAGGACGCACAACCTCAAATAAGAATAATGAGAAAGAAAGAAAACATGTTAGTTAGAAGCTTCACTAAAAATAAATAAATAAATAATAATTAGATCAAGTCATTAATGGAGGGGGGAAGGTAGGGGAAGAAACAACTATGAAGAGAGAGCAGGGATCCAACAACTATTGATTTTCCAACCATCATCTCTATTGAGATTGCTTGGCCTTTTTTCAATCTCAATGGCTTCCCTAAATTTCCAGTGATGAAACTGTGCAACTTTAGCAATGACCCAAGCTTCTTCAATATAAACATGATGTTTAGTCTTCTCAACATGCTCCGCTAGTGCGGAAGACTTGGTTCTCCCATGTTTTAGGTATGTTGCATGCTCATTAATCCTTTGATTAATAGAGCGTCTAATCTCACCAATGTAGAGGGTCCCACAGGAACAATGAATAATATAGACACCCTTCATGTCCTTAGGGTTGAGAGGATCCTTCACAGAACGGAGGAAATTATGGATGGTGTTAAGGGGTCTAAAGGTCAAGGGAACATTATGCTTCTTAAGAAACCTAGCAATCTTATCAGTGGTCCCTTGGATGTAAGGAAGATGGACACCTGTGACTCGATCTTTAGGTTCTTTTTTAACCATTGAATTCTTGTATGCTTTATGGAAAGCCTTCTAACCAAGGTGTCTACTATAACCATTCTCTACAAAGACATTAAGGAGATGGGATTTCTCTTTATCAAAGCTCTTTTCATCAGATATTCTTAAGGCACGACTAGCGAGGGTGTTGAGAACGCCCAACTTTTTAGCAAGGAAATGATGGGAACTGGCATGAAGATACTGCTCAGTATGTGTTTTTTCCGAAACACCTAGTGGGAGAGGGAACCATCCATATGCTTCAAAATAAGAAGAAGGGAGGAAACCATCGACTTCTTGTTCCATGGTGAACTTAATGGTAGAGGATTGATAGTTGAGATGCTTGAAGAAGAGATCCAACTCCTCCTGGCCATAAGACCAAATGACATTAGTGTCATCTACAAATCTTTTCCAGAGCTTGGGTAGGAGACGAGATGAGGCCAAATCCCTGGATTCAAAATCTTCCATAAAAAGATTAGCAACAATAGGGGATAGGGGGGAGCCCATATTTGGAAATCTACCTCTTGTTATTTTTTTTTATATTTAGGAGATAGTCCTTGTTATGAATAACTAAACGGGTTAACATTAGCTATGATAAGATAATGATTTTAATTTAATAGTAAGTTTAAGTTCCCTTTAGATAGCTTAACTAATAAAAATTTATATTAATAAGTTACCCAAACTTTAATAATAAGAATAATACTATAGTAATAATAATAATAATAATAATAATGATAATTAATATTATTAAAATCCATAACATTACTAATTTTTTAATATATGTTACATGTTACTTTTTATTATAGTCCCCAGTTTTATTATTTTTAAATCCAATTTGGTTAACATTTTACTTAACCAACCAAAAATATTAAAGTAATATTCGTATTTAACTTTAATGACAAACATTATAAAAATATATTAATATTAAACACTAATACATATATTAACTATTCTAATAATATTATTTAACTACATCATTTGACTGGTCAAATTTAGCCGTTTCATGATAGATTATATAACTGTTTTCCAGTCAAACCTAGCCATTGAAAGTTCTGCTATCCCTATTTAACATGTAGCAATAATCTGATTTTTCAACTTGCCCTGACAATGAACCACACTACTTGGTTCGAAACACACTAGTTGAATGCGTCGACAAAATTCTTCTGATGTGATTTTTCTGAAAATATTTCTATCATAAAAAAATAAAAAATAAAAAATTGAACTAAGATTCGATGTCTTGCGTAATAATTCGTCCAAAAGATTCGTCCAAATAAACTATCGATCCTTACCCATATATTTAAGGGGGAAATGCACTGCTACAGACTGGAGCAGGCACGGGAAGGAAACACACTAGTTGGTTCGAAAAGTGTCGACAAAATTTTTCTGATGTGATTTTTCCAAAAATATTTCTATCATAAAAATTAAAACAAATTAAAAATTTAAGTAATAATTCGTCCAAATAAAAAATTAAACTAAACTGAGATTCGTCCAAATAAACTAACCATCCTTACCCATATATTTAATGGGGAAATGCACTGCTACAGACGGGAGCTTTGACCACCCTCTTAGAGTGCCTCAAACACGGGAAGGAAAGTGGAACATCTATTTACTGCGATTGGTTCGGAAGGTACTCCTCACAACAGCGACGTCTACTTCTAATCCCTCTTTGCTTGTTAAGGTCTTAGCCAGGGGAGGCTAAAATAAAGGCAGGGGGCCAGCAAATCAATGTAGAGCCTGCCATGATTGCATCAATACCGGGTGATCAGGGAGAAATCAGATGATTTGGGATTCGTGTCTGTTGTTCTCGGCCTTCAGAACTGGCCCAAATCTGAACGGAGGGTGACGGACATAGATAATTCCCTAAGTTGTGTAAGAAAGAAAAGAAAAAATTCAAACCCCAATTCCAGTAGAGGGGGAGGGTTATAGATAATTACATAAGTTGTCTAAGAAAAAAAAATATTCAAACCCCAATTCCAGTAGAGGGGGAGTGTTATAGATAATTACCTAAGTTGTCTAAGAAAGGAAAGAAAATTTTCAAACCCCAATTCCAGTAGAGGAGGGGGGTTATAGATAATTACCTAAGTTGTCTGAGAAAGAAAAGAAAATTTTCAAACCCCAATTTCTGTACATCCGTAAAGGAAGAATATGGGAAGCAAAGCCACAGCATAATACACATAGATAGGAAAATCCTCCAACATTATACACCAAAATAAGGTGTGAAATTTGCTGTTTTTTTCCTCTGAAAAAAAAAGAAAGAAAGAAATAAGGTGTGAAAACTGAAGCTACAAAATCCGCCGCAATAGTACACAGATACAGGAAAATGTGAAAACTGGAGTTTCAAAATTGTCCAAGGCTCTCAAACCCTGTGATTGATGTTCAAATTGTGAGAGATATAGGATGATACGAGGAAAAAGAATAGAAAAGGAAAACCCAGCGATCAGCACTGAGTAGGTAATGCAGATCGGCCCTGTATTCAAATCTGCCCACTCAGATATGGAGACAGGGCATATGATTTAACCAGCAGCATTTGATAAAACAGAACGAACACAAAGATATCAGAGGCATGGGCTTAATTAGAGAACTAAATACTCTTAAAAAAATCTGAATCCAAATTGGGCACGAGCGCCTTGCCTGAATAACCATCCATCTCACGAACAGTTTTCGAACAGAGCAGCGCCGCAGAGCAGGAGGGCAAGTCAGAAAGGTAGTGAGCAGCACATTTGGAGGGCGGGGTTAGCCGCTTTCGAAGACAGGCAGGTTAGTGGGTAATTAATGAATTACCCACTAAACCTATTGGAATTTGACAAAAGTATTCACAGCTTAATCACAAATTGATTCAACGAGTCAAATCCATTAACTAAATAAAATAAGTTACATAAAAGATAATTATCATATTAAAAATAATTCATTTAATTTAATAAAATATTATTAATTTTTCAATAT
>APFE031516482.1:28592-63751 GCA_000404065.3 Pinus taeda | reverse complement strand
CAATATGAAACCAATGCCAAGGTTGTCAATACATTATTGGGAAGTCTGTCACAATCAGAGTTTGTCAAATTTATGTAGCTCAAATCAGCCAAAGAAATATGGGACAAAATCGTTCTAAGCTACGAAGGAGATTCTCAGGTAAAACGTGCTAAACTGCAAACTCTTAGAATTCAATATGAAACTCTCAAGATGCACAATGATGAAAATGTAGCTAGTTACTTCTTACGTATAGATGAGATTGTTAATTTTATGAAGAATATGGGTGAAGAGATAAAGGAAGTTACCTTAGTTGAAAAAGTTTTAAGATCCTTATCTGCTAAATTTGAATCAAAAGTATCTTCCATAGAAGAAAAGCAGGATCTACAGACTATTACTATGACACAGCTTCATAGAATCTTAATTTCCTTTGAGATGAGAAAAGGAGGTCCATCATCATGAGTAATCAAAAAAGCGGGGGATCCATCAGACCGCCAATCTTTGATGGGAGCAACTTTGTTTATTAGAAGTAAGAACCACAACCTTCTTCAATCTCTTAGAATAGATGTCTGGGAAATCGTGGAAGGAGGATATACATTTCCATCAGCAATTCCTACAGATGCAACAGGTAAAAAGCAATATGAAACCAATGCCAAGGTTGTCAATACATTATTGGGAAGTCTGTCACAATCAGAGTTTGTCAAATTTATGTAGCTCAAATCAGCCAAAGAAATATGGGACAAAATCGTTCTAAGCTACGAAGGATATTCTCAGGTAAAACATGCTAAACTGCAAACTCTCAGAATTCAATATGAAACTCTCAAGATGCACAATGATGAAAATGTAGCTAGTTACTTCTTACGTATAGATGAGATTGTTAATTTTATGAAGAATATGGGTGAAGAGATAAAGGAAGTTACCTTAGTTGAAAAAGTTTTAAGATCCTTATCTGCTAAATTTGAATCAAAAGTATCTGCCATAGAAGAAAAGCAGGATCTACAGACTATTACTATGACACAGCTTCACAGAATCTTAATTTCCTTTCAGATGAGAAAAGGAGGTCCATCAAATATGAGAGAAGTCACATTTAAAGCTTCAACAAAAGGAAAATAAGAACTCAATGAATCAGGACATATTTAAGAAGAAGAAGAGGAAGCGAACTTTGTCAAGAATCTTCAACGGGGTTCCGGTAGATTCAGAGGTAAACTAGCTTTCACATGTTTTGCTTGTGGTAGAGTTGGTCATTATGCTACCAAATGTCCTCATAAAGATAAATATGATAAAGGAAAGGAAACTGCAAAATGGAATAGAAAACAAAGTGTAAGTAAAAAGAGCTACTATACTCATGAAGATAACGATGGTTTATCAAATAGTGATGAAGATGAAAATAGTAATGACTACAAATTTCTGATGGCTTATGAAGATGATGATTTTTTGGATGCTTTAGATGAAGACGACCTTTATGAAGAAATCTCTAAACTCAAAATATGTTTATAAGAAAAGAATATGATTATAGATACCTTAACATACCAACTTTCTAAAAGAGAAAAACACAATGAAAAGCTAGAATGTGAAATTGTGGATCTAAGAAAGGGTCTTGAGAAAACAAAAGCTCTCAATCTTAGATTTGCTAAAGGATCAGAAACCTTAAATGAAATTATCAAAGTGCAGCGCTCTCCTCTGATAAAGACAGGTCTTGGATATACTGAAGAAACATCTCAATCACAAAAGTCGTCAACCTCCACTAAAAGCTATCTTGATGCAGCAAATAGCAGTGAACATTTCGACAATCATCAGCAAAGGCATAAAGCATATCACCAGGTGAATCAGGCTCAATTTACTTCAAGGATGAATAGAAGTCACAATCAACCTCAGGTAAATCGTACTCAATTTGCTTCAAAGAATATCAATAGAAACTACAATCAATAGGTCAGTAGGAGGAACTTCAACTACAATCAACAGGTCAGTAGACTCGATAATCGCAGGAACTTCATTAATGGTCAATGTTTCTCATGTCATAATTTTGGACACAAAGCTGCTCAATGTGTTGCCTACAAAACTATCATGACTAGAGAAGCACGAAATCAAAGGGATATGATAGGAATCAAGAAAAGTTCCTATAATAACTTTTCTCTTCTTGTAAATGAAATAGAATGCTCAATCTATAACAACTTTGGCCATGAAGAATCTGAATGCAGGAGTAAATTTCAACAAATAGCTCAAAAGGAGCAAACTCCATTAAATCCCAAAATATGGAGAAAGAAAGAACCACAAACAGAAATATGTGGTTAGCCTTGTATGCAGAAGGACAAGAAAACTAGTGGTACATCGACAATGGATGCTCAAAACACATGACAAGTGTCAGAGTAAAACTACACTCATATAATGCCTTAGAAAAGGAAAAGAGTGTCTCATTTGGAAACAACACTCTTGTTGTCATAAAAGGTAAAGGCTCTGTTTTCTTGAAAGAAAAAGTTAAAGCTAAGAATGTTATGTATGTTGATGGCGTAAAGCATAATTTGTTGAGTGTGAGTTAAATGGGTGATCAAGGAAATGAAGTAGTGTTTCGATCAAATGGATGTGTTGTTCGTGAGCTTGATACAGGAGAAACCATGATCAAAGGGACAAGAACTCCAAACAACCTATACATACTCAAGGGAGGATAACAACAGTGATATCTAAGCAAAAATGATGAAAACTGGCTATGGCACAGAAGATTGGGACATTTAAGCTTTTCTCAAATAAGAAAAGCATGTAGATTCCAGGTTGTTCGTGATCTTCCAAATATCAACATTCCTAAAAATACTATATGCAAATCATGTCAATTCAGTAAGAAAATCAAATCTCAATTCATTGAAAAGGAAGGGTCAGCAAGTAAGCCTCTTGGACTTGTTCATACTAATTTATGTGGTCCATCAAGGAAAAAGTCACCTCACGGAGAAGAATACTTTATATTGTTCATTGATGATTTTTCCAAAATGTGTTGGATAGGTCTTCTAAAGCATCAAGATGAAGCATTTGAAAAGTTCAAAGCCTTCAAAGCTTTGGTTGAAAATGAATCAAATCGCAAAATAAAATGCCTCAAATCTGATTGAGGAGGGGAATTTACCTCAAACAAATTCTTTGATTTTTGTGAACAACATGGAATAAAAAGGCAGTTCTCCACCGCAAGGACTCCTCAACAAAATGGAGTGGTAGAAATGATGAATAGAACTATTCAACAAATGTCTTGTGCTATACTAGATGAATCTGGAACTCCTGCAACCTTCTGGGGTGAAGCTGCATTCGTCGCCGTCATTATTCTCAACCAAGCAAATGTTTGGATAAACAACACTCAAACTCCACATGAACTTTGGTATGGTAAGACTCCCACTGTAAAATACTTCAAATTTTTTGGAAGCAAATGTTGCATCGAAAGGACCGATGAAAAACTTGGTAAGTTTGAATCCAAAGAAGATGAAGGTATTCTACTTGGCTACTCTTCCCAAAGTAAAGGATATAAATGTTACAGTAAAAGATTTGGGAAAATTATTGAAAGTATTGACGTTGTGGTTGATGAAGCATGCAAAAATCTAAAACAGATAAAAACTGAAGATTATGACAATGAAGAAGATGAGGATCATTTTCCCACATCAAATCACACTGATTCTGAAGAAGAAACCAATGAAGCACCAGAAGAATAGATAACGATAGAAGAAAAGACTTCATCCAGGTATGTTCAGAAAAATCATCCATAAGCTAAAATTTTAGGAGAAACAGGAGCAGGTGTGCAGACTAGAAGAACCATTGTCGAAGCTTCAAGCTATTTAGCATTACTATCTTCCACTGAACCTCAAAATGTAAATGAATCATGCAGAGATGAATGTTGGGTCAAGGCCATGAATGAAGAACTTGAACAAATTGAAAAGAATAATACTTGGGAATTAGTTCCTAGACCTCATGATAAGAATATCATAGGAACTAAATGGATATTCAAAAACAAGTTGAACAAAAATGGAAAAGTTATTAGAAACAAGGCTAGACTTGTTTGTAAAGGATATGCTCAACAATAAGGTATAGATTTTGAAGAGACTTTTGCACCTATTGCTATACTTGAAGCCATCAGAATGTTTCTTGCTCTTTCTAGTTTTCAGAAATTCAAAGTATACCAAATGGATGTAAATCTGCCTTTCTTGATGGAGACTTAGAAGAAGAAGTCTATATTGAACAACCAGAGGATCCATTCTTGGAAATGATGCAAAACTTGTATGCAAACTCAGAAAATATCTCTATGGTCTAAAACAGGCTCCAAGGGCATGGTATTACCATCTTGACAAATATCTCCATCAACAAGGTTTTTCAAAGGGGTCAGCAGATAGCAATCTATATACAAAGATGGATACTGATAAATTGCTAATAATTGTTGTGTATGTTGATGATATCATTTTTGGTAGCAATGAAGAATCCATGAGTCAAAAATTTTCTTCAGTAATGCAACAAGAGTTTGAAATGTCCTTGCTTGGTGAGCTATCCTACTTTCTTGGTCTACAAGTGTAACAAAATAAAGATGGTATTTTTCTCTCACAAACCAAATATCTCAAACAAATCCTGAAAAAGTATGGCATGGAAGATTCTAAACAAGTATGTACTCCAATGGTAACAGGATGTAGTCTCAGCTCAAATGATGAATCAGCAGCAGTACATCAACCAACTTACAGATTAATGATTGGCAGTCCGCTTTATCTAACAAGTACCCGAATGGACATCATGCATGAAGTGGGAATAGTTGGAAGATTCCAAGCAAATCCAAAGGAATCACATCTTCAGGTAGTCAAAAGAATTTTCAAATATCTTCAAGGAACACAAAACTTTGGCTTATGGTATCCTAGAGATACAAATATTACACTTCATGCATATACAGATGCAGTTTGGGCAGGAAGTGTTGGTGACATAAAAGGCACTATTGGTGGTGCATTCTATATGGGTTCCATGTTAGTCTCTTGGTTCAGCAAGAAACAAAGCGCAATTGCATTATCTACAGCTGAAGTAGAATACGTGGCTGTTGCATCTTGCTGCACACAATTGCTTTGGATCATGCAAACCTTGCAAGATATTCAGATCACATGTACTCTACCCATCTCCATTCTATGTGATAATACAAGTGACATCAGTATTTCAAAGAATCCATTCATGCACTCCAAGACCAAGCACATACCCATCAAATATCATTTCCTACGTGAACAGGTGCTTGAACAAAAAGTCAAATTGGAGTATGTTCCCTATAAAGAACAGGTTGTTGATATATTTACTAAACCACTACCCAAAGAGACATTTGAATATCTCAAACAAAAGCTGGTAGTATTTTGTACATCATCCTACTGTAAAATCCTATTTTTCAGAGAAAGGTGGTTATATGCAAGTTTCATGAAGTGTAGTCGTGTACATATGCAAGTTTCTGTGGACATAGTCACGTATATGTTGGTTTGAAGAAAAACAGTGGGTTAGACTTAGGAAAAAGGGAGTTTGCTATGGTTCTGTCAATTGTCTACTCTATTTGATGATGATTTCAATCTGCTGATACATTGGTCCTCATAGTGTCGTTGATCACTTGATGTATATATGATTGATGATGATGCTTTGATATCTCTTATTGACATATGCAATGATAAGATCTAACAGTGAAGAATTGGCATACGTTCAGGGAGAACATGGTTGATGATATTTTGGGGAACTATTGATGGACATATATAGGTTGTTGGCCTGGATGTTGTTGACAAATGTTGTTGATGATTGTTGCTGATGACTATCATGGTCTTGTTTAAAACATTTGGTCTTTATTATATATATGCCATGTATATCTTTTAATGTAACGGTCATGAAAAGACCTAATGTGTAACCCCACTATGCATGGGATGAATGATGCAATGTTTCTTTCTTTTTGACTTGTATAAACAATTAATATATCCCACTTGGTTGGGAGATGGATGTATGTATGAGCCATTGGTGATAGGAAGGTCATTTGTGATGTATGTATAGAGTCATGTTCTTCTTTAGAACATATTTTTGCATACTTTGCTTATGCTCAGGGGGGGCATGGACTCGATCATGGGAGCTCAATCAACACTTCAGCATATCAAAGAATTCAGCATGCACTTAGGGGGAGCATGAACCTTTTCCCTTGATGTCAAAGGAGGAGAGTGACTTGGTGTGGTAGTTGCCATCAAGTCCAAAGGGGGAGATTGTTGGCATTATGATGTATGTATTGTATTTGATGGAAACCCACTTGTAGCAGAACAACTCTCTTGTATATGGAAACTAGATGAATCTACAAAGAGATCTCAGATATACAGGGCAGCTTCAAGGAATCAGTTCAGAAAGCAACTCACTCAAATGACAGATCACAGTAATGTAGGTTAACAACACATATTTACATATTTGACTACACAAAATGAAGAAAGAGAGGTATACGTAGGTTCACCATTGACCAAGCCATGCATATACGTGGGTTGACTATATATAAGTCATGTATACGTACACACACACTTTCACCAAAAGGAAAAGCGTGTATACCTTGGAAAACTAAAAGTTCAATCCAAACTATTTGGTCCTTGGTATTTTGATCCATGGTATTGATCCAAGGTATCGGGTCTGAGGTATTGACCCCAGATATTTGGTCCAAGGTATTGGTCCTAAGTGGTTTTGGTCCATGGTATTAAGAAAGGCATAAGACTATAAAAAGAGGAGAAGATTATTAGGCTAAGGTGTGCAAGTATCGAATATCTGATATAGAGTGAGATCTAATATGCAGGTTATTGGCTTATGGTGTCATACTTGATCTAAACCGAGGAAGAACCTTAGCGCTTGATGAAGGATAAGATCTAATGATGTTTCAGGATCTTAAGGCTTGAAGTGAATTATCTTTTTGTGGTTTGATCATGTACCTGAATAACTGACACATGTTGTAGTCTATAAATATGATGATTTGGGTATAGTTGAAGTCTGGAACTATTGTTATATTTAAATCTTCTTTTACAGTTCTGTACGTAGTTTCACTTTAGAAAAGTAGCGTATACACATTGGTCCTGCATATCAAAACAAAGTATACATCATAAATTTTATTTGTAGATCTATACGTTGGTTCACCTTGAGGAAAGCACGTATGCACGCAGGTTCGACACATGGAAGTAGCATATACCTTATAAAATATGTTTTAGTTGCTTCTATTTTTTGTTGCAGTGTTCTGGGTTATTGCCTGGGTTCTAGTTATTATATTCTGGTGACAACATTTTGAATGATCAGAGTGATTGATTGATTCGGTTGTGGTTGGTTCAAAAGGAGATTGGATGATGCAAATATATTTGATGATTGAATGATGTTGTTGATGGATCCAGTCTAAAAAATTATGAAACATGGTCCCTGGAAGAAAAGAGAAGGTTGTAGCCTTCTGTAGGCCAGTACCTACGTACTAGTAAACATATCAGCTAGTACAAGAGCTAGGGGGTTGTAGCTCCCTTCCAGTAGAAACTGGAGTATGAGAGATGGTTGTAGCCTTCTGCAAGTAGAAGCCTACATACTGGTAGAAGACTGCACCAGTACAAAAATTGTAAACATAATTCTATTATTATTAAAAGAAGATAGAGACAATTGCAGTAGGTGGTTTTCACCCACATTGGATTTCCACCTTATATCTTGGTGTTCTTGTGTGTTTCTTATGTGTGATGATCTATTATGTTTTTACTGCACCTAGTTACTATTTATATGGTTCTGATGCACTGATTAAAGATCAACTTGCACTGATAGATGTGCCCTTTCACCCTAACGAATTGTATAAATAGGAGTGACCTCTCTCTTCATTTGGACATCACTTACTCATCATTTCTTCTTTCTCTTAATCTGATTAGTTCGTACAACTTGGGGATCATCTCTTTCTCTCTCACACATGTGGATGGAGGAAAATTTTTTGGGACATATTGTAGGCCAAAATTTTAGAGTTTTAGGACAACGTTGACCAATGTTGACCAAGGCCTTATTGACCAAGTTTGACTGTGTTTTCTGGGGCAGAATTTCAATCTCCTTAGGCCGTATTTCTGGGCATAGAAATTGAGGTTTTCTAGGCATATTGACCAATGTTGATTTTTGTTTTGATCGCAGAAAATCACAACAGATTTTCTCTCTCCTTTTACTGAGTTTGACTGAGTTGTTTTGGGCTGCATTTGACCTCCTATTTAGGTCGAGTTTGACCAAGGAAGGTCAAGTTACATTGCTAAAGTTTTATTGTTTTTTTACTGGCGTTGACTTTTTGGTTAGGGCTAAAATTAACTGTAGTTAACTACAGAATTTGACAGGGATGATTTGATTGTTTATTAGGCAAGTGAATTTGATTTTTGTACTCTCTCTCTCTATTGAACTATTGAATAATAATAAGAAGATTTGGTCAAAGGGTTTTCCCCACATTGGGGTTTTCCCCTAGCATCCGCCAAATCTGGTGTACTCTTGTATTGACTTGTCTCCTGCATATGTTTTTATGTTCTCTCTGCATTTATTGTCAATGTGATTGCTACTGGAAATAATTTGAAAATATCATTGGGTTGCTTAAGGAAAATTGAAGTAAATTGTGATAAGCATAAAACATACCATTGCTATCTAAACTTAACAAATGCAGAGGAAGAAGATATCATACCATCACACAACCATTAACTAAAATTATTTGACACTATGTAAAAAGGATAATGTTGCATCACAGAACCATTAAAACTAAACCTAATTGGTCATCATCTCACATATATTATATAAACCTAATTAATCATCATCTTAGACATATTTATCTTCTCGTCTTCATTGCTGGCAAATAATCATGTGCGCATGCAAGTAAAGAGGAAAGAAAAAACTCATCTTTTAGTGTAAGATCTACACTTTCCATTTCGGGGAATATATTTTTCATAGCATTGTTTCAACACCATGATGATTTTTATTATCAAATGCATGTAATTAAACAAGAATCATCAAAATCATAACTTAATAAAACTAAATACACTTTCCATTCAAGGGAATATACTTGTAATAACATTTTTTCAACGCTTATCAGACTACCGATGATTTTACTATCAATTGCATGTAATTGAACAAGAATCATAAAAATGTTAATTTTATAAAACTACACCACATGTTGTAAAGGAAACACCGTAAATCACATGTTGTAAAGGAAACACTGTAAAACGATAGGAGAGGGAAGAGTAGCATTGATGAAATAAGATGTGATATGTTATTCGATTTAATTAAATATTTAAATTACAAATATGAATTATTTTATTTAAAAATAAATTTCAAGTTTGGATAATTAGTTGGATAAAGAAATTGGTTTTTAAAACAAGATGAAATCTCAAAACATCAAATCTATATTATCTTCATGAACTACAAGGTTACTTATATGAATATGAGTGGCTACGTGAGGTCTTTCACTTAACCTATTTCACTTAGCCCAAATTAAATTAACCCAGTTTATTGGTTGAATCATATTTAATTTGAACTCCATGATAAGCATTGTAACATTTTACAACAGGCAATTTAAGATATACTTAATAATAATAAATGATCTTTGACTAAGGCAATTGTGACCATGGATTGTGAGGGATAGTAAAAAAAAGCTCCAAGATAGTAAAAATGATGTCTTCATCTTAGCCATATTCCCCCTCTCTAAAACTTGTTAAGATGTTCCAAACTCTCCTTCAAACAATAATTGTTAATTGCTTTCCAATATAATCATAGTTATCGGAAGCTGGTCCATCTCGAAATGAACCAGTTTTAACCAAATTAAACAATTTTCGTCAAGACCAGCCCTCCAAATCAGTTTTGGACAAGTTCAATTACAAGCCAATCCACTATACAACCCCAACCATGCATGTCCACGACCCTAAAATAACACCACAAATGAAGGATCTAGACTCTTTTTCAATAGTAACATAACTCTAATTATAGATCCCCACCTCACCCCTATTCCACCACATTCTTCACACTCTTTTCGTTGAGTATTTGTGAGTTCTTTTGGTTGTGAGCACATTTACAATGCTTAAGAACTTACAAATGGAAAATAAAAGCCAGTTGGAAAAACAACAATTGAGGTGCAATATAACCCTTGATTGAGGTGCAACATGTTTTTGGACACCACACCTGACTCAACTAATCTTATAGGATTTTGAACCTTCCTCAAAGTGGATCATGGAAAATCAGCCATGCAACATTTGTAGAGAATGAATTGAATTGGATGGATTTGTAGTTACTTTATCCCAAGTGATATGGAGAGAGACCGAGCAGAGATGCACCACTAGATTATTATGAGGTGAAACAAAAGCTAATTAATGATATATCAGCATAGATCCATTTTAAACAGATATTTAACACGAACCGAGAGGGATCCAATTTCTTTACCTGTAAATTTTTTTATGAGCCGATATTATTTAAATGTTTTGTATAGTTATTTATTTTTATTTTTTTGGCCAAGATGAGCAAAATTTCAACGTTGATGACCGAAGGACAACGTTTGGGTTGTATAATGAGCCTCTCGACTCAATAAAAAATGTGTAGAATTTGGACAAGCAAGAATAATTTAGCAACTTTTTCATGATTTTGCATAGCAATACCCAACTTACACGGCTACTGCAAGGGAGGATAACAATATGGCGCAGGTAAATCCCACTAGATGGTGGAGAATGTAAGAGAACAAAGCTCCAAAAATTTGAAAGCTTGTTGTGCATTTCTAGTTTTAAGTTGGAATTCCTGTAACTACTAAATGAAACATGTTTACACACAATTATCCAGTCCATTAAAAGAAAAAAGCTTACCATTGGCTTTCAATGAGCAAAAAAACTTCTTTTTATGCATGGAAGTCTCTGCCTTCATAAGCAGAAGGCTCCATGGGATGTACACTTCAAGGATGCTTCACAGATTGATGAGTGTAATTCAAATTAAAAAATTGGCTTAATTGGCATGCTAAGATGACATTGTATTAAAGGATAGTGATAATGATGATGATGATGCAGCTAAACTTAGTGAGGCACCAGTGATTTTGGATGGCTTTAGAGAAAATCTTAATATGAATTTATGCATCATTGTATAAGCCTTCAGCCCAAATATGAGCAATGAGCACATAATTTGGCCAATTTCCATTTTTGGACAATCTCCTTGCTCATTCTTTGGTTAAATATCAATCAATATTGGATTAACTTCACATTCATAACAGGCCATTAACAAGGAAATCTTGTGAATAAAGATTCATTTTATCTGATAATCGTTTGAGGTTGTTCACAAATCACAGTCATACCAAAGCTTGCTCCAAAGAGGAAATTGGACTTGGTAACCTTAGATACTGAACCACTCCTGGCAAGCACGTAAAATGCAACTTGCTACAGTCCTTTCAATCTCAGTTGAGAAGTCACCTCTAGAAACAATCTTGTGATGATACCTTCTTTCATTGACGGTTGAAAAATCATCAGCATCACTATCATCTCTACCATAGAGGTGAGCCACCTATGAACATGTAATCCATTGGTCTAATTCCATCCATGTAGTTGCAAATGGAGAAAGTTGCAGATATCAACATCACAAATTGAGAAAGCTGTGGATAATCAACATCACAAATTAATACACATTCAACACCCCATCATAATATTGCTTGTTAGCTGGTACTATCTAGCACTCATCTCCAAGTTGAAGCCATCAAGGGGATCATCAAACCAGCAATCATGTGCATCGTAAGCTTCTTCATTTGTAGTAGAAGGTAAACTTGTTAATACAAGTTGTGTTGAACCCAATTTTTCTACATCATTTTGGGTCTTTTGGGGATCTTGATCATCTGTACCAAGAACTACACAAATTCCTGCCCTGAAAGTTTTTATTAGGTGATGCAATCACTTTAGTTAATATCAACTAGGCCAAGGTGTAAATTTCTACCTTGAAAGCTGCTAACAAAATCTCATTGTAAGTTGACCATTTTTTTACCCTATTAGACTAAAAAAAAATTGTCACATCATTATAGTTAAAAGAAAATCTCATTGTACTTCACTGGCATCAACCTCTCCTAAAGCAACTGCATTTTCTGCTTCTGTTAACGCCTTTGCAAAAGCCTCTGTTGCTTCAAGCCAAGAAGCCTTAACATTTTCCTCATTGAATTCAGCTCTAAAAGATTCCAAGCTCTCAGCATCATTACCAAATGTTGCATTATGGCTCATGCTCTCCAAGGAAGGCAAGGCAACAATTGATGACTTGTTTGAATTATCTAAATTCCTCTTCTTGGGATCTTCACTATGGTCACTTTCCTCCAGTTTCTTTTTATCGGCCCATGTAACACTTCAGTTTAATTGTTTTACTCCTTGTGTCTTTAGGGAAGATCTCAATTTCATCACTTCTGACTAGTTCTCATTCTATAAATCTAGTTTTCCTTCTGATATTTTATCCTTTTGGTTAAGATTCTCTTCTCTAATAATAATGGAACTTGTAGCACCATTAGAAGCAACATCAGCATGTAGTTCGTCAATAATTATAGTGTTGTGAAAATCAGACTTGATAAAAATGGCAATGTTTATATTAAAGAAAAATAAAACCCACTGGTCAGCTCTACGAAAGAGAGTCTGAACCAGGAGAGTCTGGCTCTACAGAACGCTCTACATTGTTCATCCACATTACACATTAAATAGAATACATGGTTTTATGGAAGTTAGAACAACATCCTAAGAATTAGAAACCAATTCCTATCCTGAGGTTACGTGAACCAATTCTACCTATTCTAGGATATTCTCCATTATCTTTAACACTCCCCCTTAATGGAGAATGGGTTCACATATATGCCTAACATCTCCCTAAACATTTGTAACTTAACTTTCCCAAGAGGCTTAGTGAAAATGTCTGCAACATTATCACATGTATTACAATATTCCAAATGGATTTCTTTGGATTGCACTTTCTCCCTGACAAAGTGAAATTGAGTATCAATATGTTTAGTGTTTTTGTGAAACACCAGATTATTGGCCAGCTTGATTGAACTCTGATTGTCGCATCTGATTGTTGTTGCGACCATCTGTTCTTCCCCAACATCCTGGAAAAGTCTCAGTAGCCAAACTGCCTTACACGTTGCTGCACACATGGCTTGATACTCTGGTTCTGCTAAGGACAAGGAGATTGTGTTCTGCTTCTTGGTACTCCACGTGATCACCCCAGATCCAAGATTGAATGCATACCCTATTATAGATCTATGATCATCTACATTTCCTGCCCAATCTGAATTTGTAAATCCTACCAATCTAACATCAGAAGAGTCAGTGTAAATAATGCCATAATCTACAGTACCTTGTAGATACCTCAAAACATTATTCACTGCATTCCAATGGCTTTCAAGTGGTTTAGACATAAATTGGCTTAGCATGCTGACTGCATAAGCCAAATCAGGTCTAGTGGTGGTTAGGTAGATCAAACTCCCAACCAGATGTCTGTAAAGTGTTGCATCCGCCACTTTTGAGCCATCCTCACACTGCAATTTGATGTTATGTTGCAACGGTACCAGTGTCGGTTTACACGGATCCATTCTAAACTTTTCTAACAAGCCTTTGACATACTTTGCTTAAGACATAAATGTTTGACCTGAATCTCTCCATAATCGAGACCTAAATAGTATCTGAGTTCACTGAGATGCTTCATCTCAAACATCTGTGACATCTATTGCTTGATTTCATCAATTAAATATGTAGCATCACATATAATTATCAAATCATCTACATATAATGAAATCAGCACTGTACACCCTTGTTCATCTATCATGGTGTAAAGATTAGGGTCATTCTTACTTCTATTGTAGCCAACTTGTAGAAAAAATGAATCAATTTTCTCATACCATGACCTGGGAACTTGTTTTAGTCCATAGAATGCTTTCTTCAACCTACAAACTAAATGTTCTTTTCCTTTTCGGACAAACCCTTACGGTTGCTCTAGATAAACCTCTTCTTTCAGATCTCCATTCAAAAATGCAGACTTTACATCTAGTTGGTGCATCATCCAATGTTTCTTAGTAGCTAAAGCAATTAACATTCTGATAGTGTTCAATTTAGCTACAGGGGCGAAGGTTTCTTCATAGTCTATCCTTTCTTTTTGTGTGTACCCCTTTGCAACCAACCTAGCTTTTAGTTTTTCTATAGTTCCATTTGCATTAATTTTCAGTTTATATAACCATTTGCAACCTATGACTTGTTTTCCTCTAGGAAGTTCAACCAACTCCCAGGTGTTATTTCTGATTATTGAATCATATTCCTGTTCCATGGTTGTTTTCCATTCACTACATTCATTTACTTCTATATAACTAGACAGTTCAACCACATTCATCATACTAGTTATAAAATCATTTTCCCTATATCTTTCAGGCATTTGAGCTTTCCTACCTTAGCTCCTGAGTGGTGGGGTGGTGGTTTCATATCTTATTTGATCATCATTTATTCCTTCCTGTTGTTGTTGTTGTTGTTGCTCCTTTTGTTGTTCATCCTCTGCCTTTGTTTGCTGCTGACCCTGATTGTTCTCTACTTCTTCTTCCTCAAAGTACGAAATGTCCGATCCATCATAGTGCTCATCAGGTTCTTCATTATCCTGCTCATGGAATTTAACATCTCTACTAACAAAAATTTTGTGAGTAGAGGGATTAAATAATCTGTATGCTTTATATGACGAACAATACTCTATAAAAGTACATCTGATGGATTTTGAGTCTAATTTTCTTCTATATTCCTTTAGTATGTGGGCAAATGCTTTACATCCAAATATTCTTAAGTGTTTTAGTGCAGGCTTATATCCATATAGTGCCTCAAAAGGAGTTTTAGACTCAAGACTTCTTGTAGGACTCCTAATTTTTAAATAAACCATAGTATTCACTACTTCAGCCCAAAAACCATTTGAAATATTCTTACCTTTAAGCATACTTCTAGCACATTCCACCAGAGTTTTGTTCTTCCTTTCTATTACTCCATTCTGTTGTGGAGTATGGGGTACTGTGAACTGCTGCAAAATTCCATGATCTTTACAATACCTGATCAACTCATCCTTCCTGTATTCTCCCCCTTGATCAAAGCAGAGAATTTTTATCTATTTCCCTATTTGTCTTTCAATCATATTTTTAAACTGCTTAAAGTACTCAAATGTATGACTCTTCTTACTTAAGAAATACACCCAAGAAAAATTCATACAGTCATCAATAAACAATAGGAAATACAATGCACGTCCTAAAGATTTTGTCTGCATGGGACCACAAAGGTCTCTATGTACTAACTCCAGTGTATCCCTCTGTTTCTTTTCAACTCTAACAGGGAACTCTTCTCTATGCATTTTTCCTAAAGTACAAACATCACAGTCACTATGTACTTGCTTTAGCATAGGAAGATCTCTTACCATTTCCTTCTTTTGTAATAATAGCAAATCATTGTAGTTGATGTGGTCGAATCTCTGATGCCAAATCTCTTCTGTAGTCAGGCTTGCTGTTGTCAATGGTTGAACTGGTTCAGGTCTCACATCCAACTTGTACAGTCCTCCTGTTCAGATTCCTATGGCAATTATCTTCATTCCATCTAGCAGATCTTTAATATAGCAGTTAGATTTTAAAAATTCAACCTTCAAATCTTGATCTGTAATCATAGATACAGAAATCAAGTTCTTTGTTATACCAGGCACATACATTACATCATAAATTTGTTTGATATTACCATCAAGTAGAATAACAGAAACTTTCACACACCCTTTGATTTGATGGCTTCTGTCATCACCTAGGTAGATCTGTGCGCCTTCATTGATCTCTTTAAAATCCTCCGGGCCCTGTCATGTGTGTTGACGCTCCAGAAACTACATACCAAATGTCTGATCAACATTCTCATCACAATCTACCATGAACAATCTTAAATTCTACACTTGATCACCATTAGCGAGATGACTTGCGTGTCTTTTCGTTTTGTTGTTGTTCTTCATGATATTTCTTTTTCCTACACTCCCTGGCAATAAGACCCAATTTTCCGTAGTAAAAACATTTTGTTTCAAAGCAGTTTTTATTGGGATGCATACCTTGAGTCATATTTGGCCGTTTATGTGAACTTCCTCCGTTTTTCTATTATGTACCTCCTTTCCCTTTGTAGAAGTTCTTCTTTTCCATCAATGCAATATTGGCACTCTGGGGCTTCAGAGTTGATCTCCTCTCTTCTTCCTACATCAGTATACCTGTCAGCTCTTCAAAATGCAGGATCTTTTCTCTAGCATTTATCCTAGTGATGAACATCTGATAATCGTCAATGGCACCATTCATTGTAATGGTCACAAGATCTGTATCATCCATTGTATGACCAATATCTGATAATTTGGTTTTCAGATCCTTGATCCTTGCTACGAATGAAGCAATTGTTTCATTCTCCTCCATCTTTATGGACAGGATCTTATTCTTGAGAAACAGAAGACGATTTGAATTCCTGATCTTGTATAACTCCTTCAGGATTCCCCATATCTTGTTAGTTGACTTACCTTCTCTAATGTGCGGTATAATGCAGTCTTTCACTGACATCTTTAACATTGTCCTTGCTCTGCTTTCTCATTTCTCCCAATCTGGGACCATTGTTGATCCGGCTGCAAGCTTCGACTCATCCCCATTCACAATCGTCCAAGCACTCTATGCTTCTAGCAGAGTCTGCATCTTAAGCTTCTAGTTTGCATAATTGGGACCATCGAGCTTGTTATGCTCATTCATGCATGCTTCAAAAATATTGTTATTCATCTTGGCGATCTAGAAAAAAATAAAATAAATAAATAGATAGGTAAAAGATGTTAAATTTACCCCAGATCTGTGACAAAGACAGATCAATGTTTTTCAATGTTATTCAATCTCGCAACACACGCACAGATCACCGTGGCTTCCTTCCCAGCCTCCAGACAACCTCCTGTTGTCAGCTACAACCTTGGTATTGGTTTCCCTTCGCAGCCTCAGCCTTGTTATTGGCTTCCCCGATCGTCACCGAATTGCTTGTCTTTTCTGCGACGTCGTTGCAACTATACACGTCTTTCTTGCGATGAACTGCGATGAAAAATATTCGCGAAGTGCTATAGTAACCTCGTCGTATAGGTACACTAATAACTAGCGACGATTTCAGAATCGCCGCAGTTATCTGCCTCAGAACTGCAATGATCTCGGTTCAAAGAACCACACACCAGCCAGCGTACAGGTTCCTCAACCCTGACGCTTTGATACCATGATAAAAATGGGAATGTTTATATTAAAGAAAAATAAAACTCACTGGTCAACGCTACGGAAGAGAGTCTGAACTGGGAGAGTCTGGCTCTACAGAACGCTCTACATTGTTCATCCACATTATACATTAAATAGAATACATGGTTTTAGGGAAGTTATAACAACAATCTAAGAAATAGAAACTAATTCCTATCTTGAGGTTACACGAACCAATTCTACCTATTCTAGGATATTCTCCATTACCTTTAACAAGAATCATTTCTAGGAGCTCCTCTTTTGAGAGAATTTTTACTTTTCTTAGGCCCTATAATCAAAGACAAGTTTTGAGTAAATAAATGAATAATATGCAATCCTACAAGAACCAGACTTCCCAAACTGCATTAATTAAAAACTCTAGATAATAATGTCCACTAGGCACCAATAAGATGTTCACAAAGTTACTTTCTGCCTAAGCCAAGTGTCAAACTCATACAAGTACTAATCCCATTACTACATTTTAACTTTGGCTAGAGGAAGATATATAAAATAAATAACATTCACATAAACGATAATCTTTGTTCAATAAAAACAAGCAAACAATTGTTTCTGGTTGCTTTAGCTTAGTAAGAAAAAAACGAAATGATCAAAATGTGAACTTGTTCTCTCCTTATGCTTCATCCAAAAAACATGTGTAAAGATATACCTATTGTTCTTTAGTGAGCTAGAGTCATATGAACAATTTCAAAAAATGTCCATTATCTAAAGGCCTTGTTCTATCACATGTTTCTAAGCCAAAAATTAAGTAACTTCAAAGAGCTCAGAGATCAACAATATAAATTAAGTAGGAAAACAAGAAACCATGAGAAATCTGAAAATATGTTACGAGAAATGAGAAACAAAAAATGAAATGTGAAATGGATTCAGCATGGAAAATGAGATTTTGAGGTTTGACGATGAGAAACTTTGCACATTTATTTTCAACGCATCACAAGAATAACTGAAAGTTTTAATTATCAACATTCATCATATAGAAACATTGTCTTAAACGATTTAAATTTCTAAAATTGAGAACATATATCACATTCAAATTTCATAGTACATATTCAAAACAAAAATCAGCCATCCTCAATAGCAAGATTCATATTATAACAGAGTGTGCAACAAGAAAAAATCTAAAAATTCACTATACAGTGTATAAACTACCATAGATGCATCTTGACCTAGATCTATTGAGCACGGAGGGGAATAAAAAATTCCAGATGTGAACCTCTTAGGAGTCAGTTTTTAACAGATCTGGGTTACCATGGATCTATGACGCATATTGGTGATGACTATCTTCTACACCAAGTCGGCCTACTCACCAAGGAGCTACAAAGACATATTGATGCCATATCCAACATCTGGAACTTTTGATAATTCACAATTAATCTTAGTTCTACACCTTTGACCATTCATAATTAACCTTCTTATAACAAAGTCTATAATCTTCATGTGTCTCAACAAGCTCTCACCAACTACCACTTCTACTTCCAAGGGGAAGAGATTGTGATTATCAAGACCTACAAATACATGGGGATCAATCATTGGGGCCTTGATTCACTTTGAGGCATGCTTTCTAGCCTAGTCTTTACAAGACATATGGTTCAAGAGAGTGATTTCAACTCCACTTCCTAGAGATATCTGGTTTGAGATACACCTCTTGGAAACAATCATCAAACACATTGTCCTCTATGGCTCCAAGACCTGGGGAGCTACCCTACATTAGGTTAACTGGGCTAAAACAAAGAGAATCCACACCCCTCCATTATAATGCATCATCCATAGCAAATGAATATTGCCCCATCCCATCATCCAACCAGTGTTCAACAACCATCCTTTCAGCCTCAAGGCCATCATTGGACTCGTCTCCATTCTTCACATAGTCTGAACCTTGTGAGAATTAATGTCAGGTAGGGATCAATGACTACTATCACTCAAATCCACCTCATCAGGATGTCTACTTGAGGATACACAGAGGCAGCGTTCCCTGTCACCTCTCACTTTATGTTTTTTTTAAATAAATAAATAAAAGCAAAGGGGAATCCTCATTTGCAATTCAGATTTATCACGATGCTTGCGTACTATTTATATTCAATAAATGTCATGAAGGAATAACAAAGTTGATAGAAGGAAGGTGGCCAGATCAAGCAAAACTGATGCCTAAGGATTGGGCAAATGGAGTCAACAATGAAAACAGTAGTCTTAAACTGGATAATGGCAACTTTCATCAAGGCAATTGTAGAATAAAAGTTACTAAAAATGGTACATCATACTGTAAGCGAAAGTTGAATGAAGGTAATCAAGTTAGAGAATGAATCACCAAGTACAACCTTTTCTTTTGTCCAAAGATAGCAAATAGGGAGTGTGCCCTCTTATTAATCTGCATGTTGCTTAAAGGAGACTAAAATGGGGTTGAAAATAGCACACGTGCAAGCATCAGAAAGGCACCCCAATCTGCCAAGAATAATTGACAAAGGATGCTAAATATAATCCCAGATGGAGCAATCTCATCCTGGCTGTTACAGTTGTGTTGAACTTATGTTAAAATCAGATCATAGCAGCATCCCCCAACTCCAATATTTGTAGCTTTTGGACCCTCCTGTTAAAATGCAACATTTAACATGTGAAAACAACCACATGTAACCCCTCAGTGTGCCTCCCCTTGTTAAATGGCACAATCAACTTCCCAGCAAACAGCATTGTGATTCGTTCTACTTGTCATAGACTAAGTGCATTGCATCCCTAGGAGACAGCCACATCCCAACTCACTAAGGCAACCTCTGTTCCAATATCAGGAACAAGATACTGCTCATTAACTAACAGTGCTTTCTCTAATCTGGACAAATCTACAAAGGAGAAATTCCTTCTTTGGACAAGCGAAAAATCACTCATGTAATTAGTTTTCTTCCGAAAGCTCTCCTGTAAAATACAGCTCAAGGATTCTACATTTAAAACCTTGGTGTGCTTGGAATGTGTTATGGTTGGTCAGCGTGCTTGGACTGTTTTATGGTCAGACGGCTTGGATATCCGTAGAAAGTGACATAGGAAGACATACAGAAAGCGACAGCACATCCAAGGGCATTTGGTCTAGTGGTATGATTCTCGCTTAGGGTGCGAGAGGTCCCGAGTTCAATTCTCGGAATGCCCCTTTGCCTTTTCCCTGAGCTGTTTTAGTTATTCAGATTTTTGGAATGCCATTTCTTTCCGTCATTCAATTATTTTGGGATGTTCTTTATTCAGTTTTTTGAAATCTTCTTTAGAGAAAGCTGGTTTCCTTGTCGCCGAATGAGGGATGAGGTCTGGAGTTCAATTCACCGAATGCTCTTTGTTTCAGTTATTCAATTTCTCGGACTGCCCTGTTCTTTCAGTTATTCAATTTCCTGGAATGTTCCTTCTGCTCCCGAGTTCAATTCTCGGAATGCCCCTTTGCTTTTTCCCTGAGCTGTTTTAGTTATTCAGATTTTCGGAATGCCATTTCTTTCCGTCATTCAATTATTTTGGGATGTTCTTTATTCAGTTTTTTGAAATCTTCTTTAGAGAAAGCTGGTTTCCTTGTCGCCGAATGAGGGATGAGGTCTGGAGTTCAATTCACCGAATGCTCTTTGTTTCAGTTATTCAATTTCTCGGACTGCCCTGTTCTTTCAGTTATTCAATTTCCTGGAATGTTCCTTCTTCTTCGTTACCCTGGAATGCTCCTTTGTTTCAGTTATTCAATTGGTTGGATATGTAATTCTGATAAGGTTAGTTTGGGTAGTTATGAAAGTTCAGTTTGGTTAGTTCGGGTAGTTATTAAAGTTCAAGAAGATTTAGAGATTAATTTAATTTGTTTCACTTATTCAATTTGTTGGAGAATTAATTTTCTGGGTTTAATTTAATTTGTTTTAGTTATTCAATTTGTTGGACTAAATTAATTTAAGTTTGATGATAAAATTAATTTGAGTAATTATTGAAGTTCAAAAAAACTTAGAAATCAATTCAATTGTTTCTTTTTAGAAGCAAATATAAAATAAAAATAAAAATTAATTAACATTATTTAATTTTTTAAGTTGTTTAATATATATTTGATTTAATTTTTAATTTAAAAGAAAATCTGAATATGAATCTGCATCCTGGTCACTGTAGCTTTCAACTTTAATAAAAAGTTTTGATTAATAGACATTTGATTTAAACCCTAATAATTTTTTTTTATTAATATACATTTGATTTATTTTCCAATGTTATATATACAATAGTATCAGAGCGAGTTGTTCATACACTCGTTCCTCCGCTCTGCATTTTGATTGAATTGAGCTAACTTGTGAATATGATTTCTTGTTGATCCGCTCTGCCTGTTGATTGAATTGAGCTAACTTGTGAGTATGATTTCTTGTCGATAAGAAATCTCCCTGCGGGGAGGTGGTTGATACTCAAATGATCTGCACCGACATTCTATGAAGGAAATATTGTGTTTCTCTTAATGTGGCAGAGTGAGTTAAAATGGTTGCACAGCTATTACTCCGGGTGGACCGTGTCTCAAGTGACCAGGAGAACTCCACGCCGCTTTCTTGAGCGCGTTTTACACATTTCCGCTTTCCGGAGTTCAATTCACGGAATGCCCTTTTGTTTCACTTATCCAGTTTCTCTGACTTCTCTTTGTTTGAGTTATTCAAGTTCTATACAGAGGCCTGGTTTCAGTTATCCAATTTCTCGGACTTCCCCTTTGTTTTAGTTATTCAGTTTCTTTCCAGAAGCCTGGTTTCAGTTCTTCAATTTCTCGAATGCCCCTCTGTTTCAGTTATTCAATTTCTTCATTTTTGCATGTAGAATTAGAGTTCCCGCTTAATTCTCGTTTAGAGGGACGAGAGCTCCCGAGTTCAATTCACGGAATGCCCTTTTGTTTCAGTTATCCAATTTCTCGGACGACTTCTTTGTTTCAGTTATCCATTTTCTTTAGAGAAGCCTCGCTTCAGTGATTCAATTTCTTGGAATGCCCGTTTCAGTTATTCAAAATCAAAAATTTGAATAGAAGCCTGGATTCAATCTCTCCGAGAGACAGGTCTCGAGTTCAATTCTCCAAATGGCCTTTTATTTCAGTTATTCAATGTGTCGGAATATCCGTTGGTTTCAGTTATTCAATTTCCCGGAATACCCTCTTGTTTCAGTTCTTCAATTGCTTCGTTCTCGTTTAGCAGGCAAGAGATCCCGAGTTCAATTCATTAAATGTCCTTTTGTTTCAGTTATGCAATTGCTCGGACTGCCCCTTTCTTTCAGTTATGCAATTTCTTAGAGAAGCCTCGTTTCAGCGATTCAATTTCTCGAATGACCCTCTGTTTTAGTTATTCAATTTCTTCATTCTTGCCGGGCGGATAAGAAGCCCCGCTTCATTCTCGTTGTGGGGAACGAGAGGTCACGCAATGCCCCTTTGTTTCTGTAAATCATTTTCTCGGAATACTAAAAACCTGGTTTGTGAAAAAACCTGGTTTGCGTGAAAAAGATCTGTAAGTCCCTTGAAAGCGTTTTTGTTCTTTGAATCGATATATGAAATAGAAATAACGGTCCCCGGATGCGGGTGTTAATTAAGGTTATTATGTTGATGAGACGGGGCAACGGTGGGCGGGGCGGCCCCATGAATCTTTGCAACCATCTCAAGGTCACCATGAATGACATTCATGGCACTTCGCAGGCGGTATTTAATGTCTGCGCCAGTGGAAGCAAGGCCATTCACTCTACCCTTGTTTTACTACGCTTGCCTTCCGCAAGTGGGAGAGCCGACTAAACGAACCAGGCACCGGGTGCAGATGCTGGATTGTGAGTTGTTTTGATTTGGGTAATAGCTTCCACCATTCCCATACAAACCTCTACAATTCGGCTCTCGTCCTCTAGCACTCAGTGACCTCCGCGCAAAGCTCTTTTGTCAATTCCTCTTCTGCTCCTCCTGACTCTTTAACTGTTCTTATTTCCACCATGCTCCACCACCGAATGCGTAGTTGACGCGGTGGCACGCGAGGCGGAAGTTTTCGCTCCCCTGCTTTGCATAGCCATAACTCTGCTTCCCGTGCCTCCTTTGCCGAAAATCCCCACCAGTATAGTGTTGCAGGGCAGTATCCGAATACCAGGAGTGGCAGACGCAGAGCCGACCTTCACAGCGTAAGACGCGAAGAGGCGGTTGTTCGCACTGCGACCTTTCCTCTGCTTCCGCATCAGGTCCCTCACACTACGCAGTTTCAGTTCTATGGCTCTTTGAATTGTCTAGTTATTGTAGCCACTATCTCCATCTCCATTACAGAAGACACTGAGCAGTACATTCCCATGACCATTTCCACGGAGGAGACACACACAGCTGGCCCAAGCAGGAACATGGGCAACAATAACGCGCAGGAAGGTAATGGAGGTCGGAACAGACGGCATGTAAAGCCATCACTGGTAGCTTGCATGTTGAGATGGGTGTTCAAAGTGACACGCAGCCGTCTCGCTGACACGTCAAGCTTGAAGGTTGAGGTTGGAAGCAGGAAGGAAGGACATTAGGCAGTGGGACGTGGCGAGTCGGACAACCCGGATAACTGGTCGTGTCCAATTGTGGAGGAACCTGCTTCGGAAGACTTTGCAACGTGTGTCACGTCTGCCAGGTGGCATTTCTTTTAGTTCTTGGTCTAGTTCTGTCAAGTCTTATGTGTCCTCAGGCTACTCTGTTGGTTGGTTGGTCCAGTCAAGATAAATTGTTGTTTTTTGGGTGGTTTTTGATGTTGGTTTTGATCGGTTGGTCTCGTAAGGAAAACTGTGGGTTAAATTTGGTTGTATTTTGGACATATTTTCTTTTGGACTTGTTTCCTCTTTGTTGGAGCAGTCTCAGACAACTTTCATGGCTGTGTGCTAATTAACGCTGGGTCCCTTTTGGCCAAAAAACTCTGTAACTACTTTTTGTATCATATTAATAGATTAACCTTACTTTAAAAAAAGATATATGAAATAACGGTTTTGCTTTTTTCCCCAATTTTTCAAAATTCTCTTTCCAACAAGAACATAAGTGTAAAACACAAATCTGTAGAAGCCTTGTTTGTATGAAACAAGATCTGTACCTCCCTTAAAAGATTTTTCCGAAATTTTGAATAGAATTTTAAATAAAGTTTTGACCTGTAATTTTACTATATTGAGAAGCAATATAGAAAGCCCTCTTTGTGTGAAAGAAGATCAATAACATGATCTTAACTTTCTTCCCCTCCAAAAAAAAATAACGAGTCTTGTTTCCATTAAAAAAGAGAAAAAATGAGTCTTTCGAAATATGTAAATATGTTTAAGTGTGTTTGTTTCTTTCTATTATCTAGATAAGGCTCACGCTAAATATGTTTAAGTGTGTTTGTTCTTTCTATTATCTAGATAATTATAAATATCACTGACACTATTTCTAAAAGTTTTAAATTTTTTTACAAAAACTATAACTAGGGATGCACTGTCACTTTATTCATTCTCTATTGAATCAATAGGAGTAGGGTCCTTCACAATGTGAGGGATACATGGGATGTGTTGCGTGATGCGGCTAAGGCGGCCATTTAGCTGTTGCAATTGAAATTGGATCTTCTGAATCTCGTTATAATTTGAGTGCCCATGGGATGACATAATTTGGGTGCCCATGGGATGACATATGCATACTTGTTGGGCACTGCTACAGAGCTTTAGCTAGAAGGGTCTTCATCATCCAGTGTAAGTGGACCTTCACAGTGGGAGGGATACATGGGGTGTGCTGCTCAATGCGGATGAGATGACTATTTTGTTATTGCAGTTGAAAGTGAATCTTCTGAAACTCCTTTTCATAATCTGGGTGCCCATGGGATGACATATGCATACTTGTTGGGAACTGCTACAGAGCTTTAACCAGAAGGGTCTCCATCATCCAGTGTAAGTGGACCATTTGCTTGTATTGGGTGGATCTTCCACGAGTATATCCAGGGTCGAGAACCATTGTTTGCCACTTGTCCAAATCAATTTCCAGACTTTCCTCTTTATGTTTAATCTCCTCTTCCCATTCTGCAATGACTTGTCTAACCCGGGTCAAATTGCCCGAATGGTAAGCCTGGATTGCATCATCAATAATCCTAGATGTTTGTTTATTCCCATGTACCGTCCCCTTGATGAGCTGGGTTGACTAGCCTGAGAAGGGGATGCTTTCCTCTGTTTCTCGCGGCCTCGAGTTCCCTGACCATTCCTTCCTTTACTAGAGGTGGCACAAGCCATTTTGTTGAACCCGCAAGTCAGATAATTGACTACCTTTATGTCTAGAAGCCAACCCGAATAGAGTCTAGGCTCGGAAGCGAGACACTACTGAGGGTCGCTCCAGGCCTAGACACCTGCGAAGCATAAGAGATCGAGAAAATTAGGATCCAAATCGAGAGCTTGTTGTTGACAGGGAACCAACATAGAATTAAAGCCCTGAGCCATCCATTGCTCCAACTATGACCACAAGGGTCGAGCCTATAGTTACAAATGGAATTGTCCATTGGCCAAAACCAAGAAGGATCTAGGTCAAGCCCACCTATATTTAGTTCAAACAAGAAACATGTGTGTTGGAGATAAGGAGAGCAATAGAACCTTGAGCTTCCCATAGGCCAGATCCCACGCAAAACCATGTGTCGTAACCAAATTCCATAGACCATTAACACGGGAACACAATTGACACGAGACACTTCACACAATTCTGACCAGACCATGACACTGTGCCCACTAAGGTTGGGCCTGTAATTACAAACAAAGTTGTACATAGACCAAAACCTTAAATGTTCAGGGTCGAGTCCACCTATACTCATTTCAAGTAAAAATCTAGAACATCGGAGGCAGAAAGTGCAACGAAACCCTAAGCGAGACCCTGCACAAACCCATGTGCGATAGCCAAATTCCATAAACCATTAACATAGGGACATAGTAGACTAGAGACTCTACACACAGAACTAACCCAACCATGCCGCATTCCAGAGAAATCCCCTTCCATACCCACTTGACTAACACATTTCCATTCACCCCAGAGACTTGTAGACAGAGACGATGATCCATAGATGCAGGGATAATAGAAGTAGGATTGGAGACATACCCAGGACATAAACCTTGAACAAGAGGAGACTAATCCAATGCCTTCTCAAGACGATGAGCAATCCGGACCAGATCCACAATGAACGAAGCACGCAAACCAATGTACTAAACTTGACAAGGGTTAAACTAACCTTCAACACCTTATTAATGTCTCTGCCACCTTCCGGGTCAGAATTAAACCCCTCACATGTGCACTGCGACTTCTCCAAGGCTTCGTGCATGTGGAGGGTGACACAATATTCTCTTGAGATCTGCATATTAGACAATAAGACAATAAGTTTGAACCTACCTATAAGATCGAGCTCACACCTCAATCAAGATCTTAACTTTTTTTTAAAATTAAACTATAAAAATAAAATTTTTATTTAAATGGTGGAAATTTCAAAACAAAATTACAATTCATATATATATATATAATTTTGATTCAAATTTTAATTTATATATATATATTATATATATATATTATATTATATATATATATATAATCAATCTTGGTTCGGCTTCTTTAAATAATAATAAAAATTGAAAAACATTGAAAGAGGATGTTTTAATAACTAAATCTCTTTTATGAAGGATGTTTCTAATTCTTCATGAATTTATAAAAATATTTAATATTTTTTTTCCTTAAAAAAAATAAAATGTTGTAAAATAAAGTGTTTATCAATAATTTGTGTGAAATAAAAATTATACTTTTCTTAAATAACAATATATACTTTTCCTAAATGTTTGTTGCACAATTTTGATTTAAATTTGAAACAGGGTTTTGTTTATATAATCTTATTATATAGTTTGTTTTTGGTATTTTTTTTAAATGTAGAATTATGGAAGAATTTTTATTATTAATGTAAATTTATTTAAATTTTAGATTTATCAAGTACAGAGAGGAATCAATTTTTTTAGGTGTAAACTTTTTTTAATTTTTGCACTAAAAAAAGATGTTTTCACTTCAAGAGATTTGATCCCTCTCACTTGATAGATCCGAAGTTTAGATGGATCTATGCTTTGCACTTCAAGAAATTTGATCCCTCTCGACACTTAATAAATCCGAAGTTTAGATGCATCTATGCTGGTTTATGAAAATAAAATAGTTCTAATTCGTGAAGCTCACAATAATATAATGTTGAGATAATAAATCTTAACATTTGAAACTTTAGTAATAAGTAAAATATATAAAAACAAATGTATATACAATGACATGAATTTCAATTTATCATATCTCAAAATGAATTCAAGTTATGAATACTATGGGTCAATACCATAGGTGATTTTTATTTTTATTATTATTTTATTTGGAGTCATTTACAGAGGTGGAGGAATTGCCTGGATTGGCCGGAAGAATTGCTCGGATTGGCCGGAATTCAGGCAAAAAAAATTTCAAAATTTTTTGTAGAGACGGTGGTGTTTGAATCATGTTTTTAATGGTGGAAATGGATTCAACACCATCAAATATGTCTGAAGCACCTAAAATTTTGAAGTTTAACAACTGTAACTTGGATTTACAAAAATACCTGCCAGAATTTCTCAAAATATAGCCACAATTTCTATGACTTTCAAAAGAAAAAAACAATCTCATTAAACAACAACATTTTAACATAGTCCAAATATTTACATCTGACACACATTATTTTTATTCGACCCTCTCAAAATATTTTATTAATAATTTTAATTATTATTTTTTCTAATTTAACAAATCAAAATTTTAATAAGACAAAAGGTTATACATTTTTTCTATAATATTATTTAAAACACCTCAACACGATAATATTTTATATTGCATAGATATTTTATTACCTCTTCCATAGACTAAAGAGACCTTGGCAGAGTATAATTAAGTATCGTATCCTTCTATTAAATTTTTTTTTAATAATATTTGTAACTTTTAATAGGTATGAATTTTTAGTTATTTTTTTTTTTTAAATAAAATTTATTAAATTCATTATAAATTTTTTTTTAATTTTATGAAATAAGATTATGATTAATAATATTTTTTTATTTAATATATATTATATATAATTTTTTAATTAAATTTATTAAAATTATAAATTTAATTTAATAAATCTAGTTTTCTATTGTTATTTATTAAACTTATTTTAAGTATGTGAAAAAAGATTAAATTAAGTATTAAAAAATATTATTTAAAATATTTTTTTAGAATATTTTTTATTTATTTTTCATAATTTATTAGGAATCACTCTTCATTTATTTATTTTAAAAGCTCATAAATTTGTAAAGAATCATTCTTTTTTCTTATTTTTCTTAAAAGGCTTAGTTTAATTTATAATGGACTTTTTAGAGAATCTATTTTGGTTAATGTTAGATATTTTTAAAATTTCGAATTTAAGTTGTTTAATCTATAGAATTTGAGTGCCTCATGGGTTTTTTAGGGGGATGGATTTATTTATGCATTCAAAAATATATTTTAAACAACAAATAATCACAATATTGCTCAAAATTGTATTGTTGGATTCCAGTGAAAAAGACAACTATTTCATTAGGTTAGACTACTCCATTTAAAAAATGGTATTCAAGTTAAATTTGAATTTTTTTTTTTTTAATTTTCTGAAGTTCAAAATCTTACTTTCAAGTTGCCTTAAAATTATTTGCACTAAGGTGAACAAGTAAAAGGAACGATATGTCACACTACAAATGGGTGAGTTTCATGTTGTTTTTCCCATACCAACAATCAAACTTAGTGAAAGCCTTATGATATGAAAGATGTTAAAGCGATTTCAAAATGAGGTTTGAAAATGTCAAAATCTATAGAAGCTATAATAACATTGTAATTGTTGTAATGTTATTGTTAGTGATTCACAATAGATAGTTATAATTTGTTATGTTACTTTGGTAAAAATATTAGAATGATTATAAATTTGTAAGGTTATGTTGATGGTTGGAAATGATCAAGCCAACATTTGGGAAATCACCTAGTCAATGTCTAAATTAGATCCTTATCTATTGGTTGCCACCTAGAGACTTTTCTCTAATAACTGAAGACTTCCTAAAAGAATGTTTTGATGAGTGAGACTCTAAGGGAGATCATGAAAGAATTGATATAATCTAAAGACTAAAATTCTATATATCTGAAAGTAAATGTAACTAAACTATTATCGTTATAATATATTATATTCTAAGATTATATTATTGTTATGCATGAATGTAGAAAGATTAGCAAGAAGTCTGAGAGTTAGACATTTATACTAGTGGCACAAATGAACTTAAATTTCAATTAAATAGTTAGTTGAATTAAATGCATACACAACATTCATACATGTATCCTTTACTTAATCATTTATATATTTTGATGAAATAACTAGTTAACAACAACTAATCAATTTACACACAAAATATCGATAAAATCAAGTATTATTTCAATGTCACTTAAAAATTACAAATGAAATTACAACGCTAGTACCATATTCATTGATGGACAACAAATTGTAACCCTGAAGTGGTTTAGAATTTGTATTACTCCGACATAAACCTTACAATAGTGCAAATGGTTTATTTCTTCAAAAAATTAGAACCCCTTGCACAACATGTGATACTTCCTTAAATAGGCCTCTCGGTCTCACCACTTTGTTATGATTGTTACAATAGAAAATAAAAAATAAAAATGTGTAAGATATGTTGTTGTGATGTGAAGGAGGGTTAATGCACAATGCAACAACTTTAGACAAAAACGTGAAAGGAGATCAACCAGGTACCATCTATCAACTGTAGTGAATCTCTCGTTAGCTGATGGTAATATTGTCATCTCATCCTTGGGCCCTTGTGTGAGCCCATCCAACTAACATTGCAAAAGTAGTTGGGGCCGAATAGTTGAGACCACATACTTGTTTGTCAACTCCATAAACTTTTCCCGTTAACAAACGACAATATTGTCGTCCCATCCCCAAGTCCTCACCTTGATCTCTTTTTATCATTTATTTCATCTAGAGTTTTCGCGTCGAGCATCAACCCGGCCTCACATCACAAAAAAATATCGTTTACTTTCCTTTTCTTTTCTTTTCTGTTTTTCTTTTCTCTCTTTTCTTTTCTTTTCTATTTTTCTTTTCTCTCTTTTTTTTCATTTCAGTACTGAAAAGCCCCAGCATAACCATACATAGAATCCATTTTTCAGGATTTTTTTCAACATAATCATCATGTCTGGTGAATGGAACTTGGGTGGGGAGGTTATCATTTATTTTATTTTATGTTATAACAGATCAAAACGAATTCTTGAGACCAAGAGGCTTATTTTAAGCAAGTCTCAAACGTTGTGAAGGGTTCTGATTTTTTGAAGAAATAATCTATTTGCACTATTGTAAGGTTTATTTTGGAGGAACACAAATTCTAAACCACTTCAGATTTCCAATTTGTTGTGTATCAAATGAATATGGTATTATTGTTGTAGTTTTCTTTTTGTCAATTTTAAACAATATTGAAATATTAATTTGTTTGATTTTATTAATATTTTATGTGCAAATTGATTAGTTATTGTTAACTAGTTGTTTCATTGAATTATTGAACGATTAAGTAAATTATACGTGTATGAATATTGTATACATTTAATTCAACTAACTATTTAATTGAATTTAAGTTCATTTGCAGTAGAGTTTGTATGTGCCACTAGTATAAAGATCTAACGCTCAGACCTCTTGCTAATCTTTCTACATTCATGTATGACAATAATATAATCCTAGGTTATAATATAGTATGGTGATAATAGTTTAGTTACTTATAAATATTAGATAGATATAATTTTAGTCCTTAGCTTATGGTAATTCCTTAATGATCTCCCTTAGAGCCTCACCCATTAGAACATTATTTTAGGAAGTCTCCAATTATTGGAACAAAGTCTTTAGGCAAAAACTGGGTCCACAGTCTGGTCAGAATCATCATCCCAAACCAAGAAGGGTCGGACTGGGACCTTAACCATGTGATTTCCCAAATGTTGGCTTGGTCATTTACAAGCAACAACATTTTTGGTGCTACAAGGAGGGCCAATTGATGCTGGATGGAATATAAGCCTTCATGGAAAATCAAGTCCTCCTCGAAGATCACAGACGCCTCCAACCCTTGACACAACCATAATTCCACAAATCTCTGATATAGAATCTCTAAAATCCCCTATTGCCCAATGTTCTGAAATTTTTTATCAATTCGTTCATCAAGAAGTGTATATTTCTAAAGTTTCACAAGATCCTTCTACATTTTCTGGCCAAAGAATACATCAATCCTTCATAGAATTACTTAGAAAGAAATTTTATATCCTCTCCCTTTACAACAAATACATTCAAGGTATGTTTCTTTTGAACAAGTAGATTCTACGGTTGAATTACAACATTCAAGATTTTTAATTAGAGCTCAAAGTAAGAAATTTGATCAACATCCAGTTGAGCATCCCATTATTCCTAAACATAAGAGTTATGAGACCCAAAGACATCAAACCCCCTAAACCAAAGGAGCCTAGCCTAGAAAAAGTACAAGTTTCTCAACCTCCTCCATCTTCGAGTACTCCACCTAATGAGCTTGTAGTAGTCCCTTCTTCATTAATTGTAACAGTTACCAGTTCTACTATGGCCTTGAGACCAAGGAAAACTATAGGAGTAGTTAACATCCAAGATGACCAACAATACTCACCTAATTTACACCCTAAGATATTTTTGCCAAAGTTTGATCTTAATAGTAAAGAATCTCTAAATGATCATATTAACAAATTCATGTTAGTTATTAACCTAAGGAATGTTGAACATGAAGATGTTGTCTGCATAATTTTTCCTTACCAGCTAACATTATCCAAGATTGGCATACTTTTGAAGAGATGTTTATTAAGAAGTTTGGAGATGATAATTTGCCAACAACTTTATTAGTGGACCTCTCCAGATGTAAAATGATTTCTAAAGAAAAAGTTGAAGGTTTCTAAAAGTTCTTAATAAAATTCTCGATGCATTTAAACCCACAACTGATGTTCAAGTTGAGTTTTATACTTCTTGTCTTCCTACACCTATTACTATTTTTGTAAAACGTGCCTCCAAAGTTACTTTAGAAAATGCAATGTGGGAAGCTTTAAGTGTGGAAAAAAGAAATGCTAAGTATTGCTAACAAGGCTATTTTGGAAGAAAAGAAACCAACCCCACCCACCAAAAAGATTACCTTCAAAGGAGAAAAGAAGGATAAAGATTCATTCGACATGGAAAGTTTAAATAAGATCATCAAAAGACTCGCCAATGAAATGGTTGAATTGAAGAAGCAAGTGAGAGAATAATCTTGTTCTAGAAGAAATTTTAGGCCATTTTTTAAAAGAAATCCCCAAGCCCCTTCAAGTGGTCTCGATTTCAACAACAAATTTTAAAAAAGAAGACAAAAGAAGAAGAACATATTGAAGAAGAGAAAGATTCACAAACTTCATATGCTAATGTTACCTGGGATGTTGAAGATCATATAAATGAGGATGAGGAAGAATTTCTGGAAATCCAAACTAGATGCAAAAGCTTACCTACTACTACTACAAATCCAACTCTTCCTCCTACCCATTCTCCAAAGAAAAATTCTTCTCAAGATAGGTCAATTCCTAAAACGTTGCTTATTTCTGATCAACTTGAATATGATGTAATAGAAGATATGAAGAAAACTAGAGCCTGTATATCACCTTTTTAATTAAGTGAATTGAAACAAAAAAAGAATAATTTGTTAAAAGCTTTAAATGTTACTGAAAAAATCATCTTTACAATTTACAGTTTTTACAAATAACGATAAGGGAAAGGCTCTTCAACCTTCATCTTTTGATAAAAATAAACAAGCTAATGTTATCTTGGTAGGTGAAAAATTAAATTCACATACTCCTCACTTTCTGCTTACTTTTGAAATCTTCAATAGAAATATGCACATTTGCTTGGTTGAGTCAAGAGCATCCTGAAATATTATGCCACTAGGGGAATTAAAATTTATCCTTATTATAATAGCAATCCATCCCAAATTTCATCAAATCATTAACATTGTAATTGTTGATATACCTGATTCTTATGGTTTACTTTAAAGTCGTGATCAGTCTGAAAAGTTAAATGGATATTTTGCTACAGATTGGTAACTGTTAGGTCCCTATAATACTAGTGATTCCCCCATTACTATTGCCATTGTATCCCTTATTGTTATTTTTGTGCCCCTATCGTCCCCATATTGTTATTATTGTGCCCCATAGAAGCCCCTTATTGTGATTGTTGTGCCCTTATATTATTATTGTTATGTTGACTTTGAATATATTGTGACCCCTTAGACTCTCATATATATAAATGAGGTTTTGTCATTTGTATCATCCAAGAATTATTCATTTGTGTAATGTAAAGGAGGTTTCACCCTTGAAGAGGTTGATTCTGAAGTCGTTGATACATCTTTTCTTCTATTTTTTGAGTTGGTTACATAACATTTGGTACCAGAGCTTTGGATTCTAGGGTTTCGTTGCTCCAAATAGGTCATTGTGACATTTTTGCTATAAATTTTTATACGACGTTTCAGAAGAAAAAATTAAAGCCCATTTGAGCCGAAATCTCGTTGAATCTCGGGTCCAAATTTTAGATATTTTCTCACTATGATTTCAGAGATAAGATCCAAGGAAGTTAGGGTTTTTGCAGGCTCCCAAATTATATCTCAAATAAGTGACCTAGGGAAAATCACCATAACTTTCTCTCTGAGCATCAGATTGAAATTTCATAAATAGTTACAGAAATAGGACGACCTATATTTTTCTATGTATCGGTTTCGGGTCCTAATATCGAAACAGTGACACGTGGCACTTCATACAAGTTATCTCTACTGAATCAGACTATAATCAGGTCATCGTGGGAGATTTGACATAACTCTTTCTTGGAGCAACCAATCCTGATCAGACTTGTGGGGTTGGAAAGCAGACTCAAAGGGCTACTGCAAAAAGAAATTTCAGACCTTGGAGATCTAGAATCATAAAGATACAAAATATTTAATATTGAGCTCCTACAAAGTGAAAAAAGGTGTGTAGTTTTTAAAATTTTTTGCATAAGTTTGGTTTGAAAAATTATTTTGAAGGAATTCAAAGGGCATAGTGAAGCATTATTATCATTAATTGATGCCTTGAAGAAGGAAAATGGAAACACCTAGTAAGAAACCTGAAATATCTAACATGACTCATGAAGAAAAGGAAGAAATGCAACATGATATATCAAACTTATGGGACCAAGTGCAACAAAATTCACTCTCACAAAAAGTAACAGAAGCTAAGATGTATAATTTAAAGAAAGGTGTGGAAGCTAACATGGATGGCGTGGAAGCTAAGATGAATGGTTTAAAGAAAGGCATGGAAGCTAAGATGAATGGTTTAAAGAAAGGCGTGGAAGCTATGATGGATGGTATAGAAGAAAAACTTAAAGGCAACATGGAAGATTTGAAGACAAGTGTGGAAGCTAAGATGGATGGTATAGAAAAAAAACTTTAAGGCAACATGGAAGATTTGAAGACAGATTTGACAAATTTGCTACAAGAATTGCTTACTAATGGGAAAGGGTAGTAAATGAAACTCACGAGGAGAACAAAATGAATGTTAATCATGATTTCATAGACTCTAACGGTGGATTGAAGACCCACCATGTTCCAAAGATCAATATGAGAAAGTTTGATGGCAAAGATCCTGTCACATGGATACTACAGATGGAGCAATATTTCAATCTCCATAATATGCAAAACACACAAAAGGTACACATTGCAACTTTATATTTGGAACTAGATCATTTTGTATGGTATCGATGGCTTTGCTCTCGTAAACGAATTGTCACTTGGGAAATTTTTACGGAATAAATGATAACACATTATGAGGATACAAAAAGCAACACTTTTTTTAGCCAATTGATAAATCTCAAACAAAAGGGTT